>SDVV010020109.1:0-13389 GCA_016164225.1 Gammarus roeselii
TTTCCTCTCTCTCCCCGCTAGGCTCCATCCACCATTCTCCTGTCAAATGGAGCAACTCCCCAGCCGAGAGCCAGGAGAAAAAGAAAACCCAACACATAATCTTGTGACATGTTGACCTATTTACTAATATTTCCGGCCAATATTCAGCCACACATGATAGGTTGTGTTATTAATGTATAATTGTCAATTCTGTTTGCATGCACAGCCACACTAGGATTATATAGGACAACCGGTGGCTGATGCATTTAATTTAATTTAATTTGATATAATTGAATTAATTATTGCACTGATCCAAAGTAAAAATCAGTATCACGGTTTTTATTGTTTCAGATGCACGTATAATGCGTTTAGTGTTATTAGGATAATGTAGGGTCATTAAAGGACCTCTACAATACCACGCACCAGGATGAACGAGAAGTTCCCTTGGTGCTGCACCTTGGGTTGTGTTGATTAGTATTCATCTTGCATGCCATCGGCCTGCATGCACTTGATGGTGGCATGACCCATAGCAACAGCTACCGAAGAAAAAGTGAAATGTCTGTGCTTATGAGTTAAGAGTTTATCTGTTGCAGAACTGCTTATAATGATGAATACAATAACTGGGGGCCAACGTTGGGAAGACAGTTTATTCTTCCGAATTAAGGGCCATCGGGTTTACGTCTATAAACATCTTCACAGTTTAGGTTGTTGACTATTGACTATCAAAGGTGAGGGATGGGAAGACGGGGGGGGGGGTTGCACTGCCCTTTGACTCGAATTGTAAGGTTCTGGGAGTAAGATGGAATAGACTTTCACGGACTTGAAATAACATAAAGACACCTATGGATACTGATGTTTAGAACAAGCTATAGTATTTACCTATCAGTGTTGCCGAGATGAGGGCCATTGTAAGAGGATTAAAAATGAACAAGGCAGTTCGTAATGATACATTATTGGAAAAGTGTATAAGCATGCCACTCACCGATTGATTACAGTGTTAGCTCTCTTCCTCTGTAGCTGCATACAAGCAAAGCAGTTACCCAGATACCATTCCTGTAATAGTTATTCCGCTTCTAAAATGTAGAACGAAAGATTCGTCCGAAACAAATTATTATCGTCCCATTGCTATTGCTACCTCAAGTTTCCAAGTTCTTGGTCAGATCATTCACTCAAGATTGTAGGATTATTTGTCCACAACGGACAGTGTTTGGTTTCAAGGTGGGCCACGGTACGGAAATGATGATATTTGCTTTAAAACAAGCAGTAGATTACTACAAAAGTAGGGCCTCACATGTTTTTATGTGCCTTTTTTAGCAAATTTACACGTAGGTCAAATCCACGAGTCTTTGGAATGAAGTCGCATGAGTCGTGATCAATTCCAGGCTTTCTTCGTTCAATGGATGCGAGCACGGCTTTGCAAGAATGGTCTGGAGAGCCTTTTGACCGACGCGGAGTTTGAACTACCGTTTCATTGGACTCCTGTTGAGCGATAACACATTGCAACCATTTGACAGAGTGTGGTCTTGAAATTTCGATGTGAATTTCACGTTTTTTCTTGTGTAGTTCAACTAAAATCAATTGTGGTTTATTTTTATTTATTTAATTGTGTTTTATTTTATTAACAGCAATCAGCTGTTGCGGAACTGACCTCACTCCTTGTGTGCATAGACTGCAAACCCGAAGGACTTAAGACGTTCGCTAAGAGTACTCACGAACTTCGAGTCTGAAAATCGTGTGCAACGGCCATTATTCAGGAAATTAATTGAGAGGGGAGCCCCTCCTCGTATCGTAGAGTTGGTTGTGTTCTGCTTCAGAGAGCAAAATCAGCTCCCTATCATTGTATCAGTGCAATTAGACAATGAGGTCAATTGTTGCCGTTGTTGTATAATGTATACACAGATTATCTGAACTCCCCATTTGGCAGGGAGAACGTAGGGTGTCATTTGCCAATTGCTGTGTCAATAACCTTAGTTATGTCGATGATATGTTGTTGATAGCTCCAACTATATCGGAATTGCATAGGCTTCTAGATATTTGTATTAATTTTGCTCGACCATCTGATATTGTCTAGGACACTTCGAAAACACTATGTTGGTCAGGCCAAATGGTCCTACGCGTTACTTCTCGACTGATGTTAGGGCAGATGGCGTCACAATAGAATTTGTAAACAAATTTTAGTATTTTGGGCATCTTGTTTCTGCAGATTGCACTGATGACAAGAATATTGCTAAATAAACCAGACTACAAAATGCCGTTGGTAACATGCTAATACGGAAGTTCTCCTTTGCGGTAAAGGAAACAAAATTACTGTTTTTAATCATATTGTTACCCAGTTTACTGCAATGCACCTTGGAAAGATTTCTGCCAGTACAATATGAGAAAGCAGATTCTGAGCTATGATGACACATTTCGTCGACTGATGCAGGTCCCTCGCTCGACGTCTGCGAGCAGGGTTTATGAAGAAAACGTATCGGATCACATTAAAGGACTTTTCGTTAAGCGGCACACAGCCTCATGACCAAAGTACCAGAGTAATGCCTTCTGACAATAAAAGCATCATTGCATTCTGCACTAGCGATGCGCTCGCTGTGTCGTCAATATTGGTACGTTGGAGAGAAATACTTTGCACACTTGAAGAAAGAAAAAATGCGTCCGCAAGCAATAAAATTGCTATTTGTAATGTGCTTTCTGATTTCACTCGTCTGCCTGAGCAACATGGCAAATTATTTATGTTTCTATTAGATTAAGTTCTATTCTCTTAATGGTTTTGAATAAAGTGTTATTACTATTGCTTTTCACATACTGTGGCAGGATGGTTCTAAACACAATGTCAGTCTCGTGTGTCAGGGAGGTGCTGAAACACTAAACGTACCACACCAATGTCTGGCACGTGTTGACCATATAAAAAAACATATAAAAAATAGGAAATTTATATGATCTAACCTGACTTTTTAGTGTATGAATACAAATTTAGACACTCATTTATTTAATTAGTACAACAAATTCTCCTAAAATTGTATAATAACAACGAAAAAGAGCCAATGTCAGGCACACACGTGCGTGACATGCAGCCTGGTACCATAATGCACTGTTGACATGCTGCAGGAAAACTCTGTATTACTGTGTGAATACAGAATTTTACCTACCTGCATCAGATATAAAATAAGTGTCAGTATCTGTAGCTGACACGAATATTTGAAGTCGAGAATCTCTGGAACAGATGCCAGAGGGAAACAAACGCTGGGAAATTTATCTCTCTTCCAAAACCAAAATATTGGGTACACAATAATGATAAGACAATGGAATGATTGATTGTTTGGAATTCAATTGTCACTTCCTTGTATTTGAATGGAAAACTCCTGTTTGGATTTTAATTTATGTCACAAAACGAGTGTTGCCCAGCGTGGTGCTGTTGTAGAAAATGGAGTATGGCTTCGTGACAATGTTTTTCGTTTGTTGCGTCACCTTGCGACTTGCGTGCAGTTGGATATGTTTACTGGCTACATCACTAGTGTATTGTTAGAATATCTCTTGGCCTACCTAACCTAACGATAGTGTGTGTTCCTAACTGGCAGAGCAAAAGTTTCTCTTATCTGCTGGGCAAACAAAGAAAGGTGTTGTCCTAGGGGGCATTTTTTAACAAAGTCAAGGGCTGTCATTTTCACTCCAGATGCCTTATGTATTGACTACCCTCTGTGGGAGAGCTGGCAGAGACTCCTGTCAGAAGCTGCAATGGACTTGGACCCCTTTGTCAAATCTTTATCTATTGACATTGCCAGGTCATAGCTACAACTACGTTTTATACCATATCGATTATGTTGACTGCAAATTTTTTTGTAGTGCTATCAGGGTTGTATTTCTATTAGAGCCTTACACCTGCATTTTTTTAAGCTAATATCTGGGTTATTTGGAGAAAGTAGGCAGCTACAAAATAATCCTGTGAACCAGAACTTCCATTTCAATGTGTTTGTCAAAGAAATTGAATTTTATGGGTTATACCATTCTCTTCTATCATAATCACATAACTGATATATAGGTAGCCTTGACCCAGAAGACTCCCCTCATCATCTGCATACTCTGTAATAACTCAGAAAACTATGTGCTTAGAACTTTCCTCTTTATGGTGTGTATAGCTACTATGATGACCATGATGCACTGTAAGTTCCAACATTCTATCATCAACTAAAAAAAGGGTATTTTCAATAAAATGTTCAGCAAGCCATGCCCCCAAATCGGTGGTATTCTCCACACCAAATGACAAAAGCATGCCTATGTTAGTGTATGACAGTTTCTTAGAATAAAACATTGAATAAAATATTACGGCTGATAGTTTTTTTTATGCTTGTTCATTGCAGTATTCTTTCATCACAGTTGTAAGGAATTTTTGTTCTGATTTCACTGCAAGGAAAGAAGTTTATAATTATTGAAGAAAAACTGTGTTCCCCTTGGTGAAATTGGAAAAAAAATCTTTCCAACTGTCCAGAATGACTGCAGTAGAAGACAAGGGTCTAAAAAGACCTGTTGGACGTTAAATTTACGTACTTTTTTATTTAAAGCAACTGTTATCTACAAAGATAGGCATGCATTTGCTATTAGTACACTCAAAATTTTAATTTAATATCACTTATTGATATACGGGAGTTGCGGCCCCCTTTCAGGCACCAAAATGTTGAAAATGTCACTATTTGACTATGGGACTTGAAAGAGCAGGCCTTTGTTCGTAAGTATTAGCTACTTATAGAAATTTGATTTGCCCTTAGAATCTATGAAAAATTGCCAAAGTGAAGTTGTGTTTTACAGGTACCTGATGATTTTGGTTTGGAAAAATTCAACGATATGCAAACTTTGATGCTCTGACCAGAGTTTCCATTGAATAAGAGCCAAATTTGGTGAGGATACTTAGAATGTGTTGTAGTTGGTTGCGTAAGAAGGATTTGTTAAAAAATGTAAACTTCTGTAGACATATACAAATGTACGACTGCAGGGAATCACCCCAGCTGAAAAAGCTATTGGGGGTGATTCTCCGCACTTATTTTGTTGATAAATATGTGTTTTTCTCCAATTAAAAGTCATTGAATGCAATTCTTTACACATACGACATTCTTACCTGTGATTCATACCTTTGCAGCCCCCCCCCCCCCCAAGGGCTCAGCATACCCAGTCATCAGGTGTGCAGAGCCAGGAGAGGCCAGCACAGTCATGCGCGCCAGCACCTACAAAGACTCCGCTGAACAATAACCGGAAGATGCTGGAAGGGATGCGCATTATTGGCTTCCAGAGAACAAACCCTAAGCCACTCGCATGAAAACGCAAAGCACAATTACAACACCGCAGAAAACTATGGAAGCAAATTGATATACGCTGATATACAAAAAAAAAAGAACAAATCACACCATACACTTGCCAACAGGACTGGGAATGTAATACCCTAACACTCAAACAACCTATTCCCCATAAACTCAGCCAACCCTGCCTTGAAAACAGAAATGGTAGAAGACTTGTCAACAGCTGCAGCCTGCAGGCAGCTCATTCCGTATCCTAATGCATTGAACATTAAAAAACCTAAATGCCACATCCACAGAGCAGCAGGTCATCAAGAGTTTGTGCCAATGTCCCCATGTCCTACCATCCAGCAACCTTTGGAACAGAATGGACAAATCAAAACCCTCTGTGTCACAAAATAGAATTCTCCAATACCTTATGAGGTCACTTTTCAGTAACCTGCCCTTGATTGAGAACAAATTTAGAGCCATCAGCCTGTCATGGTGGGACATCTCAAACAGACCATGCACTTTTGGTCCACGTCCTCTGAACAATCTTGAGCAACTTCACATCCTGAGCATAACTAAGATTCCAAACACAAGAGCAGTAATCAAGAATGGCCCTGACATGTGCCACAAAGAGTGTGACCATAATATTTGGACTTCCATTCCCTGTCCACCTAAGCGCGAATCACTACAAAGTCCAGCAGCTTGTCTCACAACTACTCTTGACATGGCACTGGGCAGTGGAAGCTAAGACCAACATCCACATGAATTTCCTAATCGTGATGAACATATGCAAACTCAAAAAAAGCCTCCCCCAAGAGTTTAAACAGCCTCTGCACCAGGACCAATCCAACCTGCAAAATGTCTTCTGAAACATAGAACACACTTGCTAGGGTTCAATGACAAATTCCATGGAGATGCAGTCTGGAATACTGTGTCAAGGTCTCTCTGCAAAGCAGACACACCATCAACAACATCATGACATTCGATAGATAAATACATTTTTAAATCATCAGCAAATGCGCCAAACTAAGTTTACAAGGCCATCCGTCAAAAAAATCATGAAAAAGAGGACTAGGCCCGCGACTGAACCCTGTGGAACCCCACTCAGAACATTCCTTGGCTCACTCACTCCATCAATGCCAACGCACATAATTTGAGAATGAAGAAAACTACCAATCCACCTCAGCACAACTTCAGAAACTCCAAGAACCTGCAACTTCAGAAGCATAATAAGATAGGCAAAACAATATCAAATGCCTTTGAAAAATCAAGCGTGGCCATATCTACCACCAAACCAGCATCAACAGACTTAACTACTTTGGAATAGACCAGCAACATCTGATCATCTGTTGATCTAGCCTTCCTGAATCCAAACTGTCTGGAAGAAAGGAGCTGGTAAGACTTAAAAGACCATCAGCTCAGCAGCAACAATCCTCTTCATCTATTTGCAGCAAACGGAGGTAAGGCTAACTGGACGATAGTTGAGGGGATCATATCTAGATTTACTGATAAAAAATGGAATCACCAATGAACTCTTCCATGCATCAGGGAGCATTCCACTCAGCAGAGAATGGTTAATGATTATAAAGAGAGGCTGTGTCAATTGCACAGCACACTCCTTCAGCAACTTTGGGTGGAGTCCATCCATGCCCATTGCTGAACTAACATTGAGCCCCGCCAGAACGTCATGGACATTTTGAGACCCTATGCCAAACTTGCTCATTTTGCCATCAAATAACTGGACAGGAGCAGGATTGGGAGAAACATCCTCTCAATATACGTCAGAGAAGGCAGATGACAGAAGCTCAGCCATCTTTAGTGGATTGTTAACCAGCTGTCCACCTGCATTACAAAGTGGTCCAACCTCAAAACAACCTTTCTTCTTCTGTTGTATATGAGCATGGAACAGCTTTGGGGAGTTTTTATACCGTTGCATAAGGTATTCTGCTTACTGAGATTGGCTGAACAAAGCATGATTTTGAAACTCACAGTTGAGATCAAGAAAGATAGCTAGTGACTCCAAAGTATTTTGATTATTTTTGCCAAACCTCCATCTTGAAATTTTGTACTCATCCCACACATTTGTTCTCGTTACCTTCAACCCGTGGAGAAGCCTCACAGACCATGGTACCCTAGGCAAGTTCCCGGCAAGAGGCACATGTAAGTCTATCAGACTCCTTAGTATAGTGAGGAACACACTCTATGCCTCACAAACACCCAGGTGAACAAATTCAATAGGCCAATCAATTCTCGACAATTCATGGGAAATAGCATCGTAGGTAGCCCGATGCCAAGAATACTTCCAAGTTTGGTGTCTTGCACCATCAGGCTTCAAGACAATCACAAACAAATAATCACAAAAAACAGGCAACTGAGCGCACCTCGGAAAAGGAGCCAAAACATCAACATCCCATACACGATCTGGCTTGCTTGTAAATAATAAATCCAGAATGTTGCCAGACATGAGAAAGTCTGCTCCCTCACCCACTGATGCAAGCTACAAGATCTGTCAAGTCAAGGTTCTCTCCCTGCACCAACTCATCCGACCACTTCACCAAGGGCAGGTTGAAATCCCCTAACACGACCAACACAGAAGTTACTAATCAAACTTATCAGATCAAGATTCCCCCTGATCACCATATGATGAGGATCTAGGCCAGCACAGCTATGCGTGCCAGTTTAATATTGAGAACAACTTTGTTAACACAGGTTTAGGAACTGGAATTAGTGTGCACCATTAACTATCATGTTAGCTAACCTATGAATAACAAGGAAATAAAAAGACATATATATATATATAGCGTTGACCGGGGTGACTCCCCGCATTTTGCGCATACTTTGAAATAACTCAAAAAGTACGCGGCTGAAAAACTTCGTATTTACGGTGTGTATAGCTTCTATTATGATCATGGAGCACCGTAAGTTTCAACATTCTATCGTTAACCAAAAAAAAAGTTATACACAAACCGTGCGGCGAGCTATGACCCCAAATTGGGGGTGACTCCCTGCACCAAACAGGGTGACTCCCCGCACCCCCCATATATCAATAATTGAAACGCAAATTGAAAGTTTGTGAGTACCAATAGATAGAGGTTGCCTATATTAGTATATATCAGTTGCCTAAAATAAAATTTTACGTTAAATATTACGTCTGTGACAGGTGTTTCTGATGCTTGTCATTTGCTGCCGTCATACCCAACTGTCGAAAGATTTTTTTCCCGATTTCGCCGCGGGAAACGAAGTTTTCCTTTAATAATTGCAATCCACCTATACTGAAAGCCATTTCTCCACATCCTAAACTAGTTACGACCCTAAAGTATCAGTAAATGAGCAAATATTACAAAAAAACGATCTTTTTAATATTACGATAGAACATGTAAAAATGTATTTTGTCAATTCTATAGCAAACTTATTGCATTAACATGAATACAAGTCATGCCAGGTAAGGGATTGTTGTCTCGACATGAAAATGTGATGAAAATTCTTGTTCCTGAGCATTAAACATGAGTTAACACTTAGGCCTAGACATGTCACCATATGTTAAAGAAATCGGGTCATTATAAAATTAGTTACGCATCGCATATTGAAATTAGCTGTGGTGTCATTATTGCGGGTCATTTACTTCAAAATGTCATCATATATGTGTAGAATTGCATTTGATTACTTATCATTGAAGAAAAACGAAAATATTTGATAACAAAATAGGTGCGGGGAGTCGCCCCCAATTTTTTTTTCACCTGGGGTGACTCCCCGCAGTTGTATATTTGTGTATATACGTACAAAAGCATACATCTTTTCCCAAAATCCTTCTTACGCAAGGAACTACACCATATTCCAAGTATCACCACCAAATTTGGCTCTAATCCAATGGAAACTCTAGCCACAGCATCAAAGTTTGCGGAACATCAATTTTTCCAAACCAAAATTTTCTGGGACCTGAAAAACAAACCTTCACTTAGGCAATTTTTCATAAATTCTGTGTGCATATCAAATTTCTATAAGTAGCTGATACTTACTAACAAAGACCTGCTCTTTCAAGCCCCGTAGTCAAACGGTGACATTTCCAACGTCTTGGTGCCCAAAAGGGGGGTGCAAGCAGTCACCCCGCGTTTCTGACTGCGGGGAGTCACCCCGGTCGACGCTAGCTATATTTGCTTGAAATAAAGTGTTACATAAAATATTAGGTATGTCTGACAGGTCTTTTTGATGTGTTTCATCTGGGCTGATTCCTGGCAGTTGTACATTTGTATAGCAATGTTTATGAAAATCTAACAACATTTTGTTCCAAAATCTTTTTTATCCAACAAACTACAACATATTTTGAGTAGCGTCGACCGGGGTGACTCCCCGCAGTTGAAAACCCGGGGTGACTCCCCGCACCCTCCTTTTGGGCACCAAAACGTCTGAATTCACAATATTTGACTACGGGACTTGAAAGAGCAGGTCTTTGTTAGTAAGTATCAGCTACTTATAGAAATTCGATACGTGCACAGAATTTATGAACAATTGCCAAAGTGAAGGTGTGTTTTTCAGGTCCCCAAAAATTTTGGTTTGGAAAAGTTGACGTTCCGCAAACTTTTATGCCGTGGCTAGAGTTTCCATTGGATTAGGACCAAATTTGGTGGTGATACTCTGAATATAGTGTAGTTTGTTGCGTTGAAAGGATTTTGGGAAAAAATGTAAACTTTTGTAGATATATACAAATATACAACTGCAGGGAGTCTCCCCAGGTGAAAAAAAAATCGGGGGTGACTACCCGCACCTATTTTGTTATTAAATATTTTTGTTTTTCTTCATTGAAAAGTAATCAAATGCAATCCTACACACATATGATAATATTTGGAAGTAAATGACCCACAATAATGACACCACAGCTAATTTCAATATGAGTAACTAATTTTATAATGACCCAATTTTTTTAACACATGGTGACATGTCTAGGCGTAAGGGTTAACTTATGTTTAATGCTCAGGAACAAAAATTTTCATCATATTTTCATGTCGAGACAACAATCCCTTACCTAGCATGACTTGTATTCATGCTAATGCAATAAGTTTGCTATAGAATTGACAAAATACATTTTTTACACGTTTTATCGTATTATTAAAAAGATCGATTTTTCGTAATATTTGCTCAATTACTGATACTTTAGGGTCATAATTAGTTTAGGATGTGGATAAATGACTTCCACTAAAGTTAGATTGCAATTATTGAAAAAAAACTTTGTTTCCCGCGGCAAAATCGGGAAAAAATCCTTTGACAGTCGGGTATGACGGCAGCAAATGACGAGCATCAGAAACACCGGTCACAGACGTAATATTTACCGTAAAATTTTATTTTAAGCAACTGATATTTACTAATATAGGCACGCTCTATCTATTGGTACTCTCAAACTTTCAATTTGTGTTACAATTATTGATATATGGGGGGTGCGGGGAGTCACCCCGTTTGGTGCGGGGAGTCACCCCCGATTTGGGGTCGTAGCTCACCGCACGGTTTTTTGTAAATAATTTTTTTTTGGTTAATGATAGAATGTTGAAACTTATGGTGCTCCATGGTCATAATAGTAGCTATACACACCGTAAATACGAAGTTTCTCGGCCGCGTACTTTTTGAGTTATTTTAAAGTATGCGCAAAATGCGGGGAGTCACCCCGGTCGACGCTATATATATGTATCTCAACCAAATTTGGTCACAATCCATACAAAAGGCTAGCCACAGCCTTAAAGTTTGCAGGAGCTACTTAGATTTTTCCAAACCATAATTTTCAAGGACCGGAAAAACACACCTTCACTCTGATAATTTTTCTTATATTCTGTGCATGGATTACATTTCTACAAGTAGCAGATACCTACTAACAGCGACAGGCTCATTGAAGTTCGTATTTAAATAGTGACATTTCCGATGATTTGGTGCCCAACAGGCGGGTGCAGGTAATCATCCCTGATTATGGAATGCGGGAAATCCCACTGGTTGACACTACTAATAAAGGTGTTTGCATTTTATTGGAACTCACAATTTTTTTCTTTTCAAATCAAATTGGGTATGGGGCCCAATGTTAACTCACTTTTTTTGCCACTTTTCATTTAAAAAAAATTAGTTATGCAGGGTCGTAAAGCCTAGAATGTTGGATATAGACTTGAACATGAAAATGTCCTGAGAATATTATTGCATTGTAAAGGAGGGGGGGGGAACCTTTCGCGGTAACACTTTCGGCAATGCCCTATGTTGACCCACCTAACCCTATGTTGATGCAGTATTGCAAAAATGCTCATAGGTGCAACAGTTGAAGAGATGAAATTGTGGGCTTCACATATGTTAATTAATAACATATTATGTACCCAATGGTGTCTCAAACTTTTTATTTATATATTTTTTATTGATGAAAATTTTTCAGTTTTTTTTTTTTGGACAAAGTGTCAAGCATGCACCTCATGACCCTAGCATGTTATTTAAAATGATATTTTCAAGTAGTTATAGCTGTGAGCAAGACTTGGCTCACTGCTTCGGTTCCTTCGTCCTTCATCTCGTTGGAGGGTTTTGATGTTGTGAGGGGTGATACTGTTGGCGCTGTTTGCAATCATGATGTTTGCTTGTTTGTGAGGAGGGGGGTTTGTTTTGTTGAACGCAACCTGGAGTGCTCTAATGTTGCTGCCATTCACTTGCTGGATGTTGATGTCTGGGTGTTGGCTGTCTACCGTCCCCCATCTTATGATGAGGCTCGCAATTCTCGGCTCATCCAGCTGATCTTGACCTTTTGTGTTGACCGTGAGGTGGTGGTTTTGGGCAACTTCAACCTGCCCTCCTTGGCTTGGCCTTTTGAGAATGTTCTTGATGTATACGTACGCCCGGTGGATATGTCTTTTTTGGACTTTTCTCTCTGTTGGTTTGACACAGTGGGTGACTGAGAGCACTTTTCTTGCAGGTGGTTCCATTGTGGACCTTTTCCTGACATCAGAGTTGGATAGGGTGGGTAGTGTTGAGGTGCTCTCCCCGTTTCCTTGTTGTATGCACTCTCCTGTTGTGTGCGACTATCTTTTCCATGTGGAACTGGAGCAGGATTTTGACTTTTTTCAAAGAGGAAGGTACCTCTGGCATAGGGGAAACTATAATGCCATATCAAGGTCCCTGTTTGATATTGATTGGCAGTTGGAATTTATGTACTTCCTGGTCAACAGTTGTTTTGTCCACCTGATGTCCATTCTGATGGGGTTGGTTGATCTGCATGTTCCAGTTCACAATGGAGCCCAGTCTGTGCCATGGTCTGTTCATCCAGCTCGGCGGTTGATGCGAGAGAGATCTCTTGCTTGGCAGGACTTCAAGCGAGTGAGAGCTTCCTTTGGTAGAGAGGATCCTTGTTCTGTACTGGCAATAGGCGTATTTAACGCCTTGAACCATCAGTATAGAACCTTTGCTATACAGAGTCTTGCTCAGTATGAGGAGCATCTCATGAATCGATTTTGCGAGTGTCCAAAGCTCTTTCACTCATACATCCGCAATAAAAAGAAGGGTTGTTTGTTCGTTGGTCCTCTTCACGCTGCTGGTTGTGGGGATGTTGACTGCCCCCAGGTCATGAGTGAAACTTTTGCTGATGCATTTGCTTTGGTTCTTGTTGTTGATGCTCCTCCTAATCCAGCTCCCAATCAGGTCTTTCATGGAGGGATGCCTGATCCAGTTGTCACTCATGCTCAGGTGCTTAGCGTGTTGTTGGCTCTAGACGCTTTGTCGGCAATGGGGCCTGATGGCTTACATCCAAAGCTTCTGAAGAGTTGTGAGGGTGCACTTTCGGGGCCTTTGTTTATTCTATTTCAGAGGTCATTACTTTGTGGAGTTCTTCTGGATTTGTGGCTGGAGTCAATTGTGATCCCCCTGTTCAAGGGTAAGTTGAGGTACGATCCTCTGAACTACCGCCCTGTCAGTCTGACCTCTGTTTGTTGCAAGAGTTTGTTAAAGATTATTGTTTCCGGTCTGGTTGAGTTTCTTGAGAGTAATGAGATTCTCTCCCCTCACCAGTTTGGATTCCGGAAATTTTGGTCTACTGGGGATCAGCTTCTCTTGGCTTATTCAGATGTTTCAGACTGGGTGGATGATGGCTTTGTTGTGGATGTTGTGCTGCTTGATTTTTCAAAGGCATTTGATG
>SDVV010020110.1:0-13389 GCA_016164225.1 Gammarus roeselii
GATTCAATAAGTTATATTCTCGTCGAGTTGGCCTCTGTCAAAGCTGGGAGCTACCTATCGTTCTTCGAAAGTTCAATTTGAATTTGTCACTGCTCATCTCTAGAAGCCGCCGGTTCGGATTACATGGAGCGAAATATTATTTACAATAGTATCATCTATGCACATACAGAAATTATATACAATTGAAGTTCAATAACATCCAGCATTATATTCAATTGAAGTTCAATAACATCCAACATTATATACAATGGAAGTTGAATAACATCCAATTACTCAACCGTTACTGCAACCCGAAAATTGAGAATTAATAACCTCCTCCGAATCCGAGGTCAAACTATCCTACCGCGATGCGGGTTCTTTCAGACTGCTGTATCCTTCAAAAACTAGCGTCCAATTCTCGGTTTTCGGTCAAAGCTCAGCTCTGCTTCCACATCCAGGCTGTCCTACCATGCAAAGTATAGGGTCCGTCCTTTGGTCAAAGCCCAATATTGCTTCCACATCCAGACTGTCCTACCATGCAAAGTATAGGGTCCGTCTTTTGGTCAAAGCCCAATATTGCTTCCACATCCAGACTGTCCTACCCTACGAAAGGTGATGCTAGATTTCCCGTCACAGCCCAGCTCGGTCAAATCCCAGCTCCTCCAACACAGTCAGACAATCCTGCCGTGCAAAAAGTTGTCAAACTTTCGGTCAAAATGCGCCGGTGTGGCACGCGGTCTGCAGCATCGAGCCATTTTTCATGTTGCTGTCGGAGGCTTGGCAGTGATTTACATGGAAATTTGAAACCTGCACTGAGGCAACAGTGTTTGGATGACACATGGGGGCAATATTCGAGTGACGTAGGCATGGAAACGTGCTGTCGCGCTCGCACTCATGGAGTGGGCATTTGACGGATGGGCCAAAAAAATTCTACCGAATTCTGTTGAGAATTTGTACACATTTTCAATTTGCGCTGTCATTTTTGAGGAGGGTGGGTTGGCAAAATGTTTAAGAATTTAAAGATTCACGTTATATTCTCATTTTTAAAACCGGGATAAAATACGCAAGGAGAAATAAGATTTTGAACAGACTTCTTCACTATCGTCAATTTTCAAGCGAAACTGATTGATGAAGTCGTTTCCGATTACTACCAATTGGTTGAAAGTCTAGAGGAAATATTTATCGGCCGCCTGTTTGAGTAGAAGATATTGTGGTTGAAACGACGCGTCGACAGGAGAAGATACGCTTCAAGATAAACAGTCAGGTTTGCAGTGGACTTGTGAGTTTCAACACTATATGACTAATCATTCAAGGATTTAAGGATTTAAAGGATTTAAGGATTGAAAATTTATTCAATTCAATGGCTCTCTGATTCCAAATCTTGAAGAAAGTTCCAGAAAAAAAAACTCGATGAAATTTTATTCGACAGCAACTCAGTTTTTCCGCTAAACGGTTATATAACATTTTCCCTGTCCAGATTCTGGTGGATTTAAATTTGACTGGCTCTAATTGGTATAAATCATTTAATTGATGGGGGCTCCCCATCGTGTATGGATCGATGGAAAATGAACTCCACAGATATTTGATTCAACAAAAGTTTCAATGAACTACTGGTTCCAAGGCATGATTGTTGTTTGACAAAAAGTTTCATGGATTTAAATTATTCCAAACTATTTCTACATGCTCCTGGCTATAGAGACTGGATTCTCGAGCATATTTTCCTCAATAAAAACTCGCACGCTGCACGTTGCAGGAACCAGTCAGTACTTGAATATGTGTTTCGGACGTTCCAGTGAACATTTGACCTGATTCAATTCGTACCGCCAGTTATTAGTTCCTACACCCTCTCTGATCGCCCGTAACCTTTTCAAAATACTAAATACAATTTTAAGCTATTTTCTGATCCTTTCCATCACTTTCCCACCTCGCTTATGTGTGCCAACCCTGTCTGGAAATCCAATTAAACTTGTATCTGACACGTAGGTGCCATTAGTAATCATGTTTATAAGATCCGAAAGTGTTGGTAACGATTCACATCAATTTAAACGACATAAACTGTCAACCAAACTCCGGTGACGAAAGCAGTAAGTTAATGTGGTATCGCTATCGTGGCATCGTGGCGCTATCTTGGCGCTATCGTGACCTCGTGGTGCTATCGTGGCGCTTTCGTGGCATCGTGGCGCTAACGTGACTCTATCGTGGCATCGTGGCGCTATCGTGGCGCTATCGTGGCATCGTGACGCGATCGTGGCGCTATCGTGGCATCGCTATCGTGGCATCGCTATCGTGACATCGCTATCGTTGAGGAAGCAACCAACTACACTAAGTTCAGGAAAACATCTTACTCATAGATATGTCCGAATACGATAAAGCGGCAAATACCTTGGGATATTCTATTAAATTTGTCTATGCACAAATCCCTCGGATGAAATCTTAGCAACCATTGAAATTAAAAGTCGCACTGATGGAGCCTCTATTTCAGTTTCTTTGTCATTCTCACCCCAAAATTGACTCTTCATACACTGACAAAGAATTTTAGCAAGAATATCACGCTAGTCCTGTTCCAGCACACCTCCGGCACTGCGAAAGAAGCACAAATTTCGTCGACAAATACGCAACTCTGCCTCATTCTTCGCTCTTATCCAGGTCATTACTGTTGAGCCTGGATATCCTCCCCTGTAGTCTAAGCCATAACTTTGGCAAATAGATTAAAAGCTTACCCCGCAATTTTTGAGGCTTTCTGCCAACGAGCTAACGCCCCGAGGGCAGCGAATTTATCTACATACTCCTGGACGAACAAATGCAGGGAAGTGTGGCGGATTCGTAAAGTACTGAGAAAACTTGCAGGGGAGTTTGATGGAAAGCCGCGAGGGGCTTGATGGAAAGCTGCGGGGAGTTGGATGGAGAGATAATAGGACTAAGTGCTAAAATAACAGCACATTGAGCATAAATTATTTTTCCTTTCGCTTTGATGAGAGTAAAGAAAGATAGAATAGGGGCTGTGGTACAGATGCCAAAGTCCGTGTAGATTTCGACGTGAGCTGTTTTCCCAATTACGCATAGTACATCATTTTGTACAGACTATAATTGTAATAGTATCATGTCTAGGGAAATAAAATGTCTGTACCTCTCCAGCTCATATATGTGGTTACTTTAGGTATAGTCCGCAACTGCCCTCTGCTAATTTGTTGAAACCCAAACATTCGTGACTTCCATCGGTGTGCCAGATTGTCTTGGAGTTTACCAAGACAATCAGACGGACTTTAAGCCTCTTTTCCGACCATGACAGGACGAATTAAAGTATTCTTTCCCCTTGTGTCAGATTGAGTCTAAACCCATTTTATACTCATGACAGATTGACATGAATTACCTTTACCACCCGTCAGTTGACTTGCTGCACGTTATCCATCCACATTATTGACTCGAAGCACCCTTCCTAGTCATGTCATGTTGACTTGAAACACCCTTTCCACCTCTGTCAGAGGGACCAAAAAAACATTTCCCACTCATGTTATATTTACATTAAGCCCTTTTCCCGGCTATGCCAGATTGACTTGAAGCACCTTGACGCTCGGCCTGGCGTGAACCACGTTAAGGTGGGAATTGACTTACGGGAATATTACCCGTCTGTCGAGTGGGACATCATGGATGTTCCGGCCATCAGGAACGAGAAATTCTACCCCTGTTGCAGGGAGCCATATCCTGGTGAGTACTGATCTTTCCTGGTGAGCATTGAACTCTAATACAAATAAGAGCAGAAAAAAACAGAAAAAAGATGACAATAAGCAGCATGAGATTTTTTTGTCCACATTTCCCTGAATTTTTGTACATTCTTCATCGAATTTTTGTCCACTTTTCCTTGAATTTTTGTCCACTTTTCCGCGAATTTTTGTCTACTTTTCCCTGAATGTCAACACTGAACAAATCTTGCAAATAAAATTGTTAGAATTTGTTAACAACAATACAATTCTGAATACTAGTGTAAATTCAATTAAATAAATAATCAAGCAGATTCAACTATAAAAATTCTTGATATGCGGAGAAAAGAAACAGATCTGCCAACGTGGTCACCAATGATGTCCAAGCTTACATTAGTTTGTGAGTTAGGTAATTTTTCCATATCCGATTCATTGGAATGCTGAAACGAGATTCCGCCACCTTCTGAAACCAAATTTTGCCGGCGGCTCACTTTCATGAAATTCTTTTGCAGCTGATTTTTTTTTTCTAGGGAAATTTTCAATTTATTGACGAGTTTATTATAGGGAAAATAATATTCCAATATTTCGCCCTACATATGTTTATAATGACACTTTATAAGTTTAAATACCAGTCGACATTGAACAAAAAAGTGTGAGGGGAAAATTTCAATATATTTCGATGTAGGCGAAACAATAGCTGGTTGATTGATTGACATCGTTCTCTTCATTTTCAGATATCTACTTCAACATCACATTGCGACGAAAGACGCTTTTCTACACCGTCAATCTTATTATCCCTTGCGTAGGACTCGAATATCTCTCCATTTTAGTGTTTTACCTGCCAGCCTATTCCGGAGAGAAGGTAGCCCTCTGCATCAGCATCCTTCTATCTCAAACCATGTTCTTCTTGCTCATATCTGAGATTATGCCTTCTACTTCGCTCGCCCTTCCCTTACTGGGGAAGTATTTGCTCTTCTCCATGCTTCTAGTAGGACTGAGCGTGCTGGTCACGATTATTGTTCTGAACATCCACTACAGGAATCCATCAACGCATAGGATGGCGCCATGGGTTAGAAGGGTAAGTACCAAGGGTTAGAAGGGTAAGTAACAAGGGTTAGAAGGGTAAGTACCAAGCACTGTAACGAGCAAGATTTACAGTTCAAAGTTATTCGATTTGGATTACTTCTCCTGTTATATTTATTTGAATAACAATAAATTTTCGATTAGAAGTAATGACATATGATGATAATATGATCAAGACACACATTTCTGGGTAGTTTATTTTTTTAATAAATTGAAAAAATGTGCATCCTCATTCATCAAGTATCTACAATTCAATTCTAAAATTGTTCCTTTATCGTCTCCCTTTCCAGGTTTTTATCTGTAAAATGCCGGCCTTTTTACTGATGAGGGTTCCGAGACAGAAGAAAGATGAAGGAGTAGAAGAGGAGTATGACGAGGAAGAAGAGGACAATGAGGAAACAGAAGACGATGACGTTGAACCAGAAACGAGGAGCACCTCGACCTTGCCTCGCGAGAACGGCAGCGGATCCTCAGGCTTCAAAGAGCGTTCCAACAGAGAGCAACCTTCATATATAGGTAAGGGCGGCAGTTCATCGGGAAGCAGATTTCCAACTCAGGTATGAATGGTCCAACAACGAGCATCCATTCTACCTAGGTAAGAACGATCCAACAGAGAGCGAGCACCATCCTACCTAGGTAAGAACGGTCCAACCCAGAGCAGCCATCCTACCTAGGTAAGAACGGTCCAACAACGAGCATCCATCTTACCTAGGTAAGAACGGGCCAACAACGAGCATCCATTCTACCTAGGTAAGAACGGTCCAACAGAGAGCGAGCACCATCCTACCTAGGTAAGAACGGTCCAAAACAGAGCATCCATTCTACCTAGGTAAGAACGGTCCAAAACAGAACAGCCATCCTACCTAGGTAAGAACGATCCAACAACGAGCATCCATCATACCTAGGTAAGAACGGGCCAACAACGAGCATCCATTCTACCTAGGTAAGAACGATCCAACAGAGAGCGAGCACCATCCTACCTAGGTAAGAACGGTCCAACACAGAGCAGCCATTCTACCTAGGTAAGAACGGTCCAACAACGAGCATCCATTCTACCTAGGTAAGAACGGTCCAACATAGAGCAGCCATCCTACCTAGGTTAGAACGGTCCAACACTGAGCAGCCATCCTACCTAGGTAAGAACGGTCTAACACAGAGCCTCCATGCTACCATGGTAAGAACGGTCCGACAGAGAGCGAGCATCCATCCAACCTAGGTACGAACGGTCCAACATAGAGCAGCCATCCTACAAGGATAGGAATGATTCAAGAAAAGTAGACTTTCTACACAGGTTAGCTGCTCTGACCCAGAATGTTTTCAGGGCCAGTGTCATGGAAAATATAAAATTAGGTTTGAATTATCTAAATGCAGACAGTTATATACAATATGATAGTTATCACATAATTTTTTGCCTTCCGGTCATTTCCAGCTGACATTGTGGGCAAGAATATTTAATTCCATCTGTGATAGTAAGATTGGATTGCCATTCATGGTACATTAACTCAGAAAGAAGAAAAATCATGACGTTACAATCACGAAACCAATTTTAAATGGAAGCGAAACATTGATAATGCCTAAGGCAAGGGCATAAAATTGTACATTCGACCTGGGTGTCATTTGGAGTAAATCAATTCCTCTTAGTTTATTTATTTTCAATTTACTGAAATTATATAAATTGATTTGACGGGGAGATATTCTAGCGCATTCGTAGTATACCAAACTAGATGTTTGTCTTGACTAGATTATATTCTGGGTTGCCTGAAATCACAGAAATCTCGAAACTACTGAAATACGTATGATCCTTTTACGAACACCTGACGGACAAAATATATCAGATGAGTATTCCAGTCAAGTCCGTTATTACCGAATTCATCATGTTTAATAAACAGTGTGACACAGAGTTTATATAAAATATAAGTTAATTGCCATCAAGATAAAATTTATTTTAATAATGGCTAGATTGTATTTCCATTTAAGCAGTTATCGTTTGCATTTTTACTGCTATCGCATCTATTAATTTCTTTGACCAATATTTTAATCACCTTCTGGATACCAGCTGATACCAGCACTGAAATTCCTGCTGATTTCTCAACTAATCCTTTCTTCAACCTTCAAAAAACATCTCTGAAATTCTTGCAGATTTTGTCACTATTACTTTAATCGAACATTATGATAGTCACTGTTTTGATCTCTACTGATGTCACAACTATTTCTTCGCTTGACAAATAAGATTGTCGTTGTATACTATTCCTTTCCATAACCATTTTGATAGTCACCGTTGAGAACCCCTCTGATGTCGCTACTATTCCTTTCTTTAACCATTATGCGAGTCACATTTCAAACCCCTGCTGATGTCGCCAC
Organism: Gammarus roeselii; assembly: GCA_016164225.1. Classification (NCBI taxonomy): domain Eukaryota; kingdom Metazoa; phylum Arthropoda; class Malacostraca; order Amphipoda; family Gammaridae; genus Gammarus; species Gammarus roeselii. The sequence continues at coordinate 7,122 of SDVV010020110.1, forward strand.
TCTTAATTTCCTTGACCGTAATAACGGTCACTTTCAAGATCCCTGCTGATGTAGCAATTATTCGTTTCTCTGACCATTATTATAGTCACCGTTGAGATCAATGCTGAAATTCCAAAAATCCCCCGGTTTCAGACACATCCTACGAAGGCCTGAGATCCCATTCGCCCGACGACGTCTCAATAGAAGTGGTCGCAGGCCTCCCACCACCACCGGTCATCAGTCGCAACTTCAAGGGAATTCCAGTAACTTTGAGGGATGGTCGTGTTGTCAAAGGAGAAGGCAGGATAGGCAGCTACAGCTTGGACAAGCGTGTAGCCGACGAGGCAGCCGCTAGAGAGGCAGCTAATAGGGATCCAAGTAGAGATCCAGACCCCTTGACTCCACCGACGAAAGGAAGTGGAGGAGGAGCTGGAGGGTGTAGAACCACCGGCACTGATAAGAATTTTGCAAGGGATGGAGTTCCAAAAATCGGACGAGAAGGAGGAAGACCTGGATGTGGAGCCAACAGTTCTAGCGTCCCTGGGGCTGATCGAACGAACAGAAGGAAGTCGAACGATCCACCAGGTAATGCAAGAGTAGGTGGAGGTGCTGGTGGCCGTAATAAAAACTCTGAAGGCAATGGTGGTGGAGGCGGTGGAGGCAAGAAAGAAAGTACGCTAAGGTTTGCCGCTATAATGGATAAGCGCAACGGAAACAAAACTGTGCCACACGCAGGCAAAAGAGTTGTCAATAGTGGGAGACTCGTTCTGGAAGCATCCTACGATGAGCTGCCAGAGTGTTTTCACATTGGCCATAACCCAGAATCGTTTTACCCTCCAGAAATCAGAAGAGCGATCCACAACGTGCAATTTATCCACACACACATGGTCCAGCAGGATAAATTTGACGAGGTTTGTACCCAGATTTTTCCAATAAGATTATTTTTTTCATGGAGTACACCCAAATGAATAATCAAGTGATATAAAAGTCAAACCGTTTTATTCAAAACAATGTAAATTAACTCAATTTTTCATGATTGGACCCGCCGTGGTGACATGAAGCTCATAGTGTCCTTCTCTTTTTCACAGAATGACGACGACTGGGCCTTCGTGGCAATGGTACTTGACCGACTTCTTCTGTGGGTATTTGGAGGTATCTCAGTTGTTGGAACCCTCCTGATATTATGTGAATCCCCGTATCTCTACGACACAACGCAGCCTATTGATATCCAGATGAGTAAGGTGGCCCAAGCGGCCATAGGCAACGAAGGGCACGTACCTACTTTTTGAAAACTATTTTATACTCTAGCGTTTTTTATACATAACAAATAAAATGTAGTAAGCAAATAAAATGTAGTGATGACGGGTGGGTATATCCCCAAAAATAAAAAATAAAATCCTAACTTCTCTCAAGCGTAGGGAAACAGGAAATCTGATCGATGAATTGTGCAATTATTATTTAGTCCACTTTGCTCACTATTGCTCTAAGGTTTGGCAATCATCATTTTAGGGATACGGTCATCATTTGTATTTGTAGCTGTAGTTAACCTAGTGCTTCGAGGGTTACGCCTTCCGATATCAAATGCAGCAGAGCTTTCTGGTTCACATGTTGAGGTTGAACAGAATTTATCAATGTAAAGAACCCAAACGATATTGGAATGCTGCTAAAAAAGACGGTGGAATATTCTAAGAAAACGACTTCAAACTTTTGACTGCCTGATGATAAAACTAAATATGCGCTGAGGTTCGTTTAAATGATGTTGAGTTTGAGTCACTTCGATACTTTTTCTGCATATTTTTGGAAATTGAAACTGAGACAATAAAATCGTTCAGAGATCAAGATGTGTATGATTGATGACTGAAATCTGCTCGATACTTCTTGAGCCTCCCTCGTAATGCTCGATACTCTTGAGCCTCCCTCGTAATGCTCGATACTCTTGAGCCTCGTCTTCACTTTGCTGTTTGCCTCGCTACAGGAGTCGGGACAATCGAATGAAAATCATGGTGCATATTTTATTGTCGATATAAATAAAGTTTCTCTTTTGTAGACTTTTAAATTCTACATCACTTAGTTGAACCAAACATTGTCAGAAACTGACAAATAATACCTCCTATTCAGAGTTCTCAACGGCTATGCTCCTAGCAGTGTTGCAGATGGTGAAACGCAAAATAAGTTGCATGTAGAGTTACACGGAGGGCCGTATGAAGCGTTACACGAAGGGCCGCATGAAGCGTTACACGAAGGGCCGCATAAAGCGTTACACGAAGAGCCGCATGGAGCGTTACACGAAGAGCCGCATGGAGCGTTACACGAAGGGCCGCATGGAGCGTTACACGAAGGGCCGCATGAAGCGTTACACAAAGGGCCGCATGGAGCGTTACACGAAGGGCCGCATGGAGCGTTACACGAAGAACCACAGGAAGCGTTACACAAAGGGCCGCATGGAGCGTTACACGAAGGGCGACATGGAGCGTTAGACGAAGGGCTGCATGGAGCGTTACATGGAGGGCCGCATGAAGCGTTACACGAAGGGCCGCATGAAGCGTTACACGGAGGGCCGCAGGGAGCGTTACACGAAAAGCCGCATGGAGCGTAATACGAAGGTCCGCATGGAACGTTACACGAAGGGCCGCATGGAGCGTTACACGAAGGGCTGCATGGAGCGTTACACAAAGGGCCGCATGAAGCGTAACATGAAGGGCCGCATGAAGCGTAACACGAAGGGCCGCATGAAGCGTTACACGAAGGGCAGCATGGAGCGTTACACGAAGGGCCGCATGGAGCGTTACTCGAAGGGCCGAATGGATCGTTACACGAAGGGTCGCATGGAGAGCTGCATAAAGGATCTCACGGAGAGCTACACGAAGGGTCTCATGGACAAGTGCACGAAACAATTTGTACACGAAAACTGCGTGTATTCAACGAAGTTCTCGTTCCCCTATTTTTTTTCACCAGGCTAAAATAGGTAATAAAAATTTATGTTAAGTATTCTTTGCTGTTACTTTAATGATAGAGAATATGTGTTGACAACAGTGATTCGGAAAAATCCGCTGAATAAATGTAGTGAAATAATAAAAGTGTCTTGATTTCGGAATATTTTTCGTTCATATTATTTGACATTAGTTAACTAGCAATATCAAATATAATAGTCTATAAGCTACGGTAGTACGCCACGCTACGCTTTTTTTAAATGTGTATAGTAATCAACAATTAGTCTATTTAATAAGAGACGAACCCTTACGTCGAAATGCATCCTGCTGTTAAAAAAACTCCATGTTATCAATATGAATTAACTGCCATAGCAGGAAATAGTAGACACATTCATAAACAGTATTTTTTCTAAATTTGGGACTGAATATAGACGATATGACTTATAATACACAGCCTCCCCTGAATATGGACGATATGACTTATACACAGCCTCCCCTGAATATAGACGATATGACTTATACACAGCCTCCCCTGAATATAGACGATATGACTTATATACAGCCTCCCCTGAATATAGACGATATGACTCATACACAGCCTCTCCTGAATTAGACGACATGACTTATACACAGCCTCCCTTGAATATAGACGATATGACTTATACACAGCCTCCCCTGAATATAGACGACATGACTTATACACAGCCTCCCCTGAATATAGACGATATGACTTATACACAGCCTCCCCTGAATATAGACGACATGGCTTATACACAGCCTCCCCTGAATATAGACGATATGACTTATACACAGCCTCCCCTGAATATAGACGATATGACTTATACACAGCCTCCCCTGAATATAGACGATATGACTTACACAGCCCCCCCTGAATATAGATGATATGACTTACACACAGCCTCCCCTGAATATAGACGATATGACTTATACACAGCCTCCCCTGAATATAGACGATATGACTTATACACAGCCTCCCCTGAATATAGACGATATGACTTACACAGCCTCCCCTGAATATGGACGATATGACTTATACACAGCCTCCCCTGAATATAGACGATATGACTTATACACAGCCTCCCCTGAATATAGACGATATGACTCATACACAGCCTCTCCTGAATATAGACGACATGACTTATACACAGCCTCCCCTGAATATAGACGATCTGACTTATACACAGCCTCCCCTGAATATAGACGACATGACTTATACACAGTCTCCCCTTAATATAGACGACATGACTTATACACAGCCTCCCCTGAACATAGACGATATGACTTATACACAGCCTCCCCTGAATATAGACGATATGACTTACACAGCGTCACTCACGGGTTGATGAAATAGAAAGACAATCGCGTTTGGTTTTCTTTCATGGGGAAGCCACCATGAGAAAGATATATTGTCTTGAGAGATGAACTGATGGCGGCTAGTTCGAGCGGTGTATGAACTGCATGTTTGATACCGCTGTTTAATGCTGCATGTTTGATACCGCTGTTAAATACAGCAGGCATGTTTAATACTGCTGTTTGACGCGGGTTAAACTCATTTGATAAACCAAGAAATAACATCAGAGTAGCTTTTGCTTTATTTAACTCGCCTAAAATGGTTCAAAAATGTATGCAAATCGTTTTACCTCACATTGAATGCACGTGCACCAAAATGTGCACAGAAATATATTATGGTTTTACGAATTGTGCGAAGTCATCACAATGTATCCAGTCCATGAGAATAGCAATACTTTGGAAAATAAATTCATTTCAATTGGCACGATATTTTCCATCAGTAAATATTCCAACCGTCTTCAAAACCCATATAACGATTTAGACGGAGTTTCATCAACACTCATGACCGAAGGTTTTTCCCAGAAAATATCTTCCTAAGCTAACCGACATTCAATTGCAATTGTGGAAATGTCAGGTGAACCCCAGGTTTTGATTTTGGGTTGATTTTTTATGAAACATCAGTCCAAGACAACATTTTTTTTGAATTGATACTAACGTTTTTCCGCAAGAACTAAGACTTCAGTCTATCGCTATAAAAAAACTAGACAAAACAACCTTAACACATCAGCAAACAATATGTGAAATCGGATGCTATGTTTTATGATTGCGAGCCATAGTCACAATTGAAGAGGCATATAAAAAGGCCTATGGTGATATGCTCTATGATTGAGAGCCATTGTCATAATTAGAGAGGCCTATGGTGATATGTTCTCTGATTGAGAGCCATTGTCATAATTAAAGAGGCCTATGGTGATATGTTCTCTGACTGAGAGTCATTGTCATAATTAAAGACGCCTATGGTCAGTGTGTCCGAGCACCTCGCTTTCTTCCTGCTTCCCCTACCCAGCCTCGATAAGGTAGAGTACGCTGCGTGACCTTTCTTGTTCTACGGTGGCACAGCTTCTCAGTGTGTAACGTGTTGACCGTGATGCTATCAGTGTTTCTATTCGTATGTTAGGGTCTATCACTGGCACTATTACCAATAGGGAAAGGTCTAAGGTTAGATCTATAACTGTCACTATTAGCGATAAGGAAATGTCTAAGACAGCATCTTTCGGTTTAACTATTACCGATAGGCTAAGGGCTAAGGTTAGATCTGCAACTGTCACTGGCCCCGATAGAGAAAGGTCTAAGGTTGGATCTGCAACTGTCACTGGTCCCGATACTGAAAGGTCTAAGGTTGGATCTGCAACTGTCACTGGTCCCGATAGAGAAGGGTCTAAGGTTAGATCTGCAACTGTCACTGGTCCCGATAGAGAAAGGTCTAAGGTTGGATCCGCAACTGTCACTGGTCCCGATAGAGAAAGGTCTAAGGTTGGATCTGCAACTGTCACTGGCTGGATTTATCACTGTTACTGCTGCCGATGGGAAAAGGTCTAAGTTTGGGTCAATCACTGCCACTGTTGCCAATAAGGAAAGGTCAAAGGCTGGATCAGGCACTGTCACTGACCGTGAGGAGAAGGTAAAGGTTAGATCTTCTCAGTGTCAACATCAACGATAAGCAGAGCACGGATGAGTAAGTTGCTCCTACCTGATGATCTCTTTGGGATAATTATACACAAACTTACAACTACATGATCCGCTTTGAGATAATGGAGCACGATAAACAGGTTACATACATACCTTTACGCATAAAGATGATGTATCACGGTCACAAACAATTCTAGTGTAGGAAGAAATAGAGTGACGTTGCAAATACTATTCAATTAGGCAATGATTAAACCACACAAAGATCAATGAATCGTAAATTGATCACAAACTCGATGAAGGAAACATGACGCAATCAACATAGATCTGCTCTAGTACTTATCAAAATTATATATAAATAT
>SDVV010020111.1:0-13388 GCA_016164225.1 Gammarus roeselii
GTAAGTCTTTCTCCCAAAACTGGCATCCGAGCACCACCACCCACAGCAACAATGTCAGCCTCTCTGTCATCCTCGACATTCAACAACTGATCAAAATTCTCGGCCCACCTCTTCCGTACATTACCATTTTCCAACAACAACTGGACATTTTCATCTTTCACCACTTCCTCCTTCCCGGTCTCTCCCTCTCTCACCCTCTTCACCTCTTTCCAGAACATCTTTTTGTTCTCCTCAAAATTCTGGCACAACCGTCTGCCCCACCTGGCATCAGCGTCCCTTTTGGCTCTCCTCACCACCCGCTTCACCTCTTTTCTCCTCTCGTTGTACCTTTCACAAGCCACCTCTGACTTCACCTGCAACCACTCCTCAAACGCACATCTTTTCCGTGCTACCGCCAGTTTGACCTCCTCGTTCCACCACTCGCAGCCTTTCCTCCTGCACCCGCCCACACGGCGCACACCACACACCTTCTTCGAACATCTCAACAACGCATCCCTTAACGTCTCCCATTCTTCCTCCACATCTCTCAGATCCTGTCCTCTCACGTTGTCATATTCTTCCTTCAACGCCTGCTGGAACTCCTCGGCTCTACTTTTCACATTCAGTCCACTCACTTCACTACTCTCTTCCTCCTCCCACTCGTTTGTGTTTGTGGTGTTGGGTAATTATTGTGAGGTCGCCCGCGTATGAGCTGATGTGGGTGATGAGTTCTGTTGGAATGAGCAAGTCGTGCATAAAGGTATTGAAAAGGGAGGGGGATAGCTCAGATCCCTGTGGGACACAGGGATCCGTGCTATTCCCTTTACCACGCTTTACTGAGTTGCGTATTACCTCAGGCTAGTCCTCTATTTGTGCAGGGACCTAAAACTGTACGCTAGTTTGTCTTATCTTGGTGTAACGTAAATGAAAGCTCGGTAAGGCTGGTCAAGAGGCCACTTAAACAGCTCAACATAGAAGTGACGCATTAGCTTGGAAGGTTTCCGTCATCTGTAGCCATCCGCTATGTCTGGAACGAAATTCAAGCCGGGCGATTTACTTTTTGCCAAGGTGAAGGAATATTCGCATTGGCCTGGAAAAGTTGAGCTGTTTATTACGGGGCCCGGCGAAAAAAAAAACAAGAGGTACCCACAAATGTTCTATGGGACCAGGGAAACGGCTGACCTCAAGGCAGAAGATTTGTTCCTCTACCGTGCAAACAAGAAACGATTTGGGAAGCCTCAAAAGCGAAAGTTCTTCAACGAAGGCCTGTGGAGGATAGAGAACAATCCAGACTTGGACCCAGAAATTGTCAGGAAGTTGGATGTGGGTCTGTCTGGGGACCTGAGATGCCTGGAGGCAGACCAGGATGAAGAGCTGGTTCTGGTCTCACCTGGCGCAGCCCTTGGCGATGGTGATTGCTCTGGAGTGGATGATCGGTCTTTCTTATCCGGTCTTCTCTCATCGCATCACTGGATGCTGTGGAGGATGCCGAAGATCTGCATTGCTTGCCTTTGCAGTCGTCTGGTGGTGTCCGCTATGCTGGTGTGGTAGGTGCAGATGTTGGGGGGCATGGAGCATCCAGGCGTACTAGTGTTGGGGGTGCCTCTGTGCACTCCGGTGGTTCTGGTGTTGGCGCGCGCTGTTCCTTCTGTGACCGGATCATTGGTGGCGTCTCGATTGGATGTTTTTCGTGTGGATGTAAATTTCCTTCAGATCCGGCATGTGTTGGGATAGACAGGGGCATCATCGAACGTGTGCGTAAGGGAGGAGGGAATGCTGTGAAGTATTTTTGCTGCAGGTGCAGGAGTGGATCCGGGGTGGTGTCTAGTGCACCGAGAACTATGCCCTGGTGGTCGTGGTGTTGGTGGAAGTCAGTCGGACCTTCTTTCAGCATTTGATCAGCTGCTTGCTGCTGTGGGTGCAGTCTCCAGGAGGCTGTCTGAAGTGTCAGAGAGGTTGGATGCAATGTCTGCTGCGGGAGGTGTTTCTGCTGTTGGGAGCGATGTTGTGCTGTCTGTGGAGGAAGTGGAGATTATGATTGAGTAAAAAGTACCTGAGTCTGACGCTGTATGTGGTGTAGTTGGTGGTGGCCTATCTGTAGATGTGGTGAGTATAATTGAGGAGAGTGTCCAGTTCGGTGAATGGTGAGGTGGAGCGTTCAGAGCTGGATGATCAGAAGCGTCGTTGGAAGTATGTTGTTCTGAGAGGTTTTAGATCATGTGATGCTGAAGTGGTGAAAGGAATGTTTGATAGGATCTGTGGAGTTCTGAATGTTGTTATGACTGAACTGAGTGACATGAAGTGTCTGAATGCTAATGGCTTATTTAGAGCATGTGTTGAGAATGATAAGCAGAGGTATGCGTTGCTGAATGCTGTTAAGGGATTGATGCATGTTGATGAGTTTAAATCTGTGAATGTACAGAGAGATTTGACCTACTGTCAGCGTCAGGATTTGATCGCTAGGAGGGCAGTGTTGCGGAGCTCTCCACGAGGAGGTGGTAGCTGTGGTGGCCATGGCAGTGGTGGTGTTGGTAGTGATGGCAGCCGTGAATGTTTTTATGGTGGTGCTGGTTTCCGTGGAGGTGCTGGCGACCGTGGTTTTCCAGTTGGCCGCGGTGTTGGCGGTCGTGGTGTTGCTGGCGGTAGGGGTGTTGCTGGCGGTAGGGGTGTTGCTGGCGGTAGGGGTGTTGCTGGCGGTAGGGGTGTTGCTGGCGGTAGGGGTGTTGCTGGCGGTAGGGGTGTTGCTGGCGGTAGTGGTGTTGCTGGCCGTCGTTGCATTGCTGGCCGTCGTGGTGTTGCTGGGTTTCGTAGTGTTGCTGGTAGTCGTGGTGTTCTTGGTGATCGTGGAGGTGCCGGTTGGCGTATGGAGCTATGGAGCGCGGTGTTTCTGGAGTACGCGGTGGCCCTGGTGGTGTTGGTAGTGTTGTTGGAAGTGCTGTTGGACGTGGCGGTGGGGTTCCTGGATGTGCTTTGTCGAGTCTGGGTGGTCCTGTTCGTAGTCGGGGTGGTAGTGACGGCGGTGGGGGAGGTGATTCTGTGGTCGCTTGAGGAGGCGAGGTGCATAATTTTACTTTGAAGTTTGGACAGGTTAATGTGAATTCTCTTATGAACAAGATGTATTGCTTGGTCGATTTTGTTAGGGCCTGTGCCTTGGATGTTGTTGCTGTGGGGTGAAACTTGACTGACTGCTTTGATTCCTTCATCCTTCATTTCGTTGGAGGGTTTTGATGTTGTTAGGGGTGATACGGACAGCTCTGTTTACAAGCATGGTGCTTGCTAGTTTGTGAGAAAAGGAGTTTGTTTTGTCAAACACAGCCTTGACTGTCCTAATTTTGCGGGCTATTCACTAGTTGGATGATGATGTTTGGGTGCTGACTTTTTATTGTCCACCATTTTACAATGAAGTTTGCAATTCTCGGCTCATTCAGCTGATCTTGACCTTTTGTGCTAACCGTGAGGTTGTTATTTTGGGTGACTACAACCTGCTCTCCTTAGCTTGGCCTTTTGAGAATATTTTGGATATATATGTGCGCCCGGTGGATGTCTTTTTTGGACTGTTTTCTCTATGTTGGTCTGACACAGTGGGTGACTGAGAGCACTTTTCTTGCAGGTGGTTCCATTTTGCACCTTTTCCTTACATTAGAGTTATATAGGGTGGGCAGTTTCGAGATGCTTTCCCCGTTTCCTTGTTGTATGCACTCCCCTATTGTGTGCAACTATCTTTTCCATGTAAACCTCGGATGGGATGTTGACATTTTTCACAGAGGAAGATACCTTTGGCATAGGAGAAGCGATGATGCCATATCGGAGTCCGTGTTCGATATTGATTGACAGCTGGAATTTATGTACCTGCCTGTTGACATTTTTTTTTTTTTTTCACCTGGTGTCCATACTGATTGGGTTGGTGGATCTGCATGCTCCAGTTTGCTATGGAAGCCCAGTCCGTGCCGTGGTCTGTTCATCCACCTCGACAGTTGATGAGAGCGAGATCTCTGGCCTGGCAGGACTTTAAGCGCACAAGAGTTTCATTTGGTAAAGGGGATCCTTGTTCTGTGCTGGCATTGGGCGTATTTAACGCCTTGAACCAGCAGTATAGAACCTATGCCATCCAGAGTCGTGCTCAGTATGAGGAACATCTCATGGATCGATTTTGCGAGTGTCCTAAGCTCTTTCATTCATGCATCCACAATAAGAAGGGTCGTTTATCTGTTGGTCCTTTTCATGCTGATGGTGGCGAGTATGTTGACTGCCCGCAGGTTATGAGTGAAATTTCCTGATGCATTTGCGTCCATTTATGTTGCTGATGCTCCTTCAAACCTTGCTCCCAGTCAGGTCTTTCATGGAGGGATGCCTGATCCAGTTGTCACTCATGCCCAGGTGCTTGACGTGCTGTTGGCTCTTGTTGCTTCGTCGGCAGTGGGTTCCGATGTTTTACATCCTAAACTTCTGAAGAGTTGTGCGGATGCACTGTCCAGGCCATTGTTAATTCTGTTTCAGAGGTCATTACTTTGTGAAGTTCTTCCAGATTTGTGACTGGAGTCAATTGTGATCCCTTTATTCAAAGGCAAGTCAATGTATAACCCTCTAAACTATCGTCCTGTCAGTCTGACCTCTGTGTACTGCAAGAGTTTATAAAGGATTATTGTTTCAGGTCTGGTTGAGTTTCTCGAGGGCAATGAGATTCTCTCCCCTCACCAGTTAGGATTCCGTCAATTTCGGTCTACTGTGGATCAGCTTCTATTGGCTAATTTGGATGTTTCGGACTGGGTGGATGATGGCTTTGTAGTGGATGTTGTGCTGCTCGACTTTACTTAGGCATTCGATGTTGTTTACAAGTGTAGGAATACAACAACAGGACTATTGGCCCAAACTAGGTTGCCTTTTGATGGCAAGGGGGTTAGTTCTGGAGTAGAACGTCTAAGAGGTCTATTGGCACAAACTAGGTTGCCTTTTGATAGCAAGAGGATTAGTTTTGAAGTAGAACGTGTAAGAGAGCTTCGCGTGCCATTTTTTTTATAACAGGAAAGGGAACGGTTTTGCAATTTATCGTCGATTTATGCAGAACTCATCAAGCAACGACTTGAACGTTTCGATTGTATTGCTGTTTACCACCGCTGCTGGAAATTTGTTCCATTCTTCAATAACTCATGATGTGTTGATTCACAAGCTGAGGGAGGTAGGAGTTGGTCTGGTTTTGCTCGACTGGATTCGTTCGTTTTCGGCTGGTCGTTCTATGAGGGTCGCTGTTGATGGGTGTGGCAGTGGGTCGAGGGAGGTAATAAGTGGTGTTCCTCAGGGGTCAGTACTGGGCCCTGTGCTATTTCTGATTTATGTGAACCACATCACGAGTGGAGCATTGTGCTCTTTAAAGTCATTTGCTGATGACTACAAGCTGTACCTTCGATACAAGAAAGTGGAGGAGTCTGCAGTTGCTGGTGTGTCTTGTCTGCAGTTAGATCTGGATAGTCAGCGCGGTTACTGCATTTTAGAACCTCAGGCTGAACTCAAAGAAGTGCGTTGTGTTGAGGCTTGCGCGTGGGTTTGCCGAGTGGTCTGGCGATGATCAGCTGCTCGGTACCACTTGAGCGGTATTCCATTGAAGTTTGTTCAGTCCTACAGAGACCTAGGTGTTGTGGTGGATGTAAAACTTAAATTCCACCATCATGTCAGAGAGGTGGTGGGAAGGGCTTCGGGATTGGACAACAACCTACTCAGATTCACAGTTTGCCGCAGTCCTCACTTTATGGTGTCCCTCTTTGTGATGCACATCAGGCCTGTCATGGATTATTGTTCGTCGGTGTGGAATGTGGGTTTTCTTGGGGATTAGAGGTTGCTGGAGTCAGTGCAGAAGAGATGGACAAAGAATGTGGATGGACTGGTTTATTTGGATTTACTTTTCCAGGCGGAAGCAACTTGGCTTATTTTCTATATGAGGAAGGTTTCTCAGGGCAGACCTCATCAAGTACTGGAGGATTATCCGTGGGTTGGATAGCAGCGCCGCATTGGAGGTCTTTTTTGGAGGGCCCCTGATGTGAAAACACGAGGCCGTCCCTATAAGCTTCTGATGCCGGCTTGTAATATCGACATCAAGAGAAGGTACATTGGGGCTCGATGTGTTCAGTTGTGGAGCAGCCTTCCTAGTTTTGTGGTGGAATCAGGTTCCTTGGCTGCATTCAAGAGGTTGCTGGCAGAGTTTCTGGGAGATGTACTGTTTGAGTTTTAGTTTTTTTTTTTCTGTAGCATATTGGTGTCTTGCCTTCGGGTTTGCCTGCTGGATGCTCCATCTTTTTACTATTATTTTTGATTTGTGTACATTCATGCATAGATTTACAATGCAAAACTTGATACCATACCATTTGTGTATGAATGAAGATTTTTCTTTTCTTTCCTTCTTTAACCCTCTAGATTAACCCACTCCCGTGCTACTTACCAACTACACACAACAAACTGATACCTCTCAAGTTGATGCATTCATCTCCATCTCCTTTGGTCTTATTCAGCGCAACAAGGCAAGCAGTGGGCAACTCAAACAGCGCCCGGCTCGACACAAAGATTTAGCACCCTCAGGGCCGTCGTGGCCGAGTGGTTAGCGTATCCGACTGCAGTGCCAGCCTCTGGTGCTGTACGTCGCGAGTTCGAGCCTCGTGCAGAGAATGGGCGCCTCCCCTCGCTGTGTCCGCCTAACTTAGCCACCCTCCAAATAAGGGGGAAACGGCTGCATGTCTAAATATACATACACACTCCATCCTTTTCTAGGCAAACTGTGGTCGCACCAATGGCATTTCCTTTCATCATCTCTAAGGTCTTCTTCACCTCTTCCTCTGGAATGATCACAACAATTCATGCTCCCAAAAGAAAGGATAAACATACAAATAAATGTATGATTTATGAACCCGGAAAACATCTCATGAAATGAAAAAATTTAGGTAGAGGGATTAAATCAAAGTGTAGCCTACCCAAAGTGCCAAAACATGGAGCTAGTTGAACTACAAATCATGCTTAATTCTTTTACTGAATAAGAAAAACCTTCAGCAACATTCAAAATTGGTTTAGGTACTTTCTAATTTTTTTTAAATTTGCTAATTAAAGTTCAATTTCTTATATGAGTTTTGTTGATAGACACCACAAAAAAACATCCAATGACACCAATACATTGGAACTGTTCTAATGGAATGGAATGGAATGGCAGTTATTTTGGATGCAATCTAATTTTATTATTGGCAGGTGCGGCCTTGTAACCAGGGCGCGGTCTTGTAGCCGGGGCGTAGAATGTTGCTACCGTAACCACTGCGTGTTGAGGGCGAGTAAAACATTGCTTCGCAGCCGGGAGTAGAATCGTGCTACCGTAACCCCTGCGTGTCGTAGAAGACGACTAAAAGGGGCGAAGCGAAGGGGCTAGGAATTCCGTTCTCTGTAAAACCCTTCCTCAAGGACGGCAGGACGAGCGGGGAGAGGAGAGGCCCACGCCACTCCGAACCTTATTGTTAGGGTCACTGAATGTACGTGACTGTAGTACGAATGAAGTAAAGATGAGAAAGCTTGGCTAGATGCTTGTGAAGAGGAAGTTTGATGTGCTGGCGCTGAGTGAGACGAAGTTGAAAGGTAAGGAAGAAAGTGAGTTTGGTGAGCAAGTTTAAGAAAGTTGAGTAGAGGAAGGCTGGGTACGAGAAGGTGTAGCGTTGATATTGAGGGATCGGTTGGCTAGAAGCGTTACCAAGTGGAAGAAGGTGTTTGCAAGATTGATGTGGGTGAAAGTTAAGTTAGGAGTAGAAAGATGGGTATTTGTGAGTGCATATGGTCCGGGTAGCGAGAGGAGTGACTAGGAGAGGGTGCAATTTTGGACTGACCTGAGTGAGTGCATCGAGAGTTTTGGAGGTCAATTCAATGTGAGTGTACTGGGTGACCTTAATGTGAGAGTTGGAGATGTTGTGGTGGAGGATGTGATAGGAAGGGGTGGTGTTCTCGGTAGAAATGACAGTGGAGAAAACCTGTGTATAAAGCAGGAGTTGGTGGTCGGGAACAGTTTGTTCAAGAAGCGAGCTATCCACAAGTACACATGGGTAAGGATGGCCCGTGGTGCAGTGGTGGAGAAAGCCATGATGAATTTTGTGCTGATTTCAAAGAAAGTGGTGGAGAGGCTGTTGGATGTGCGGGTGTTGAGAGGGGAGGGTGGAGGAGTGTCTGACCATCTGCTGGTGGAAGGTAGATCAAGAGTGGAGCAGTGGTGGAAGGGCAACAAAAGAGTGGGAGGAGGAAGGGAGGTAGTGAATGTGAGAAGCAGAGCTGAGGAGTTCCAGCAGGCGTTGAGGGAGGAATATGACAAAGTGTGAGGACAGGACCTGAGAGATGTGGAGGAAGAATGGGAGAAGTTAAGATATGCGTTGCTGAGACGTGCAAAAAATGTGTGAGGTGCGCGCCGTGTGGGAGGGTGCAGAAGGAAGGGTTGCAAGTTGTGGAACGAGGAGGTCAAACTTACGGTGGCACGGAAAAGAGGAGCGTTTGAGGAGTAGTTGCAGGTGAAGTAGGTGGTGGCCTATGAAAGATATAAAGAGATGAGAAACGAAGTTAAGAAGGTGGTGAGGAGAGCTAAAAAGGATGCTGATGCCAGGTGAGGCAGACGGTTGTGCCAGAATTTCGAGGAGAACAAAAGATGTTCTGGAAAGAGGTGATGAGGGTGAGAAAGGGAGAGACCAGAAAGGAGAAGGCAGTGAAAGATGAAAACGGCCAGTCATTGTTAGAGAGAGGTGATGTACGGAAGAGGTTGGCCAAGTATTTAGATGAGTTGTTGAATGTCGAAGATGACAGAGAGGCTGACAGTATTGCTGAGGGTGGTGGTGCTTGTATGCCAGTTTTGGGAGAAAGACTTGTGGTGGATATTACCAGGGAAGAGGTGGTGGAGGTGATGAAAGCAGGGAAAGCTCCTGGTTTGGATGGCATTGCGACCGAGTGCCTGAAAAGGGGTAGTATGGAGATTGTCCAATGGTCGGTGAGGCTACCAAACTTGTGTTTTGAGACGGGCGTGGTACGGATCAAATGGCGCAATGCTTCCATTGTTCCGCTGTATAAGGACAAAAAAGATGAAAACGAATGCTGCAACTCAAGAGGTATCAGTCTGTTATGTGTTGTTGGTAAGTTGTACGGGAGAGAGTTGATCAGAAGGATTAGAGACTGTACGGACTGCGCAATTGGGGAGGAACAGCTGGCTTTAGAAGTGGTAGAGGATGTGCCGATCAGATTTTTGCAGTGAGACAGGTCTGTGTTCTGGGCCTTCATGGATCTGAAAACAGCATCCAAAAAGACTGACAGGGAAGCGGTGTGGAGGGTGTTGCGTTTGTATGGAGTGGGCGGAAATCTGTAGAAAGCAGAGCAGAGTTTCTATGTTGGCAGTTGAGCATGCGTCAGAGTGGGAAGAGAGGTGAGTGATTGGTTAACAGTGAAAGTGGGACTGAGACAAGGCAGCGTGATGTCTCCCAAGCTGTTCAATCTCTATATGGATGGAGTGGTCAGGGAGGTGAATGCTAGTGTGCTGGGTCGTGGCTTGGAGCTGTTGGAAGCGAATGCAAGGGGTTGGCAGTTGAGCCAGTTGCTATTAGCGGATGATACGGCGCTGGTAGCGGATTCAGAGGAGAAGCTATTTAGGCTAGTGTCCGAGTTTGGAAGAGTGTGCGAAAGGAGGAAGCTCCGAGCGAACGTGGGTATAAGTAAAGTAATGAGATGCTCGAGGACTGAGGATGCAAACAAAATTAGTGTCCACCTAAATAGAGAGCTGCTGGAGGAAGTTCAGTGTTTTAAGTATCTGGGCTCCCATGTGGTGGTGACTGAACTAGTGGAAACTGAAGTGAAGCCGCGAGTGAAGGAGGGGTGTAAAGTGTTGGATGCACTGAAGAGTGTAATGAGCTGTAGGACGTTGGGGGGGGATGGAAGCAAAGAGAGGGTTGTATGAGGGTGTTGTTGTCCCAACTGTGCTCTACGGAGCTGAGACTTCGGGAATGAGAGCAGTGGAGAGAAGAAGGTTGAATGTTTTCGAGATGAAATATTTGAGGAGCATGGCTGGAGGTGTGTGCTCCAGCTGGTGGGCTGGATGGTGAAGAAGTTGGAGGACAGAGTGGATTCGCGTGTTCTGAGATGGTTCGGGCACATGGTGAGGATGGATGAAGGGAGATAGGTGAACAGGGTGATGAAGGCGGAGGCGAGTGGTTGCAGGCCTAGAGGTAGAGCAAAGTTTGGGTGGAAGTTTGGAATCTCGTCGTCAGGATGGTGGTGAGAGGGAGGGGGGCCGGCCATCATGATGCGGCGGGGGTAAACCAGTGAGCTGTCAGGCCCTGCTGCTGACAACGACGGATCCTCGGACCGCACTCGTGACCCAGAATGTGTGTCGTGGGGTTACTGGGCGAACCCTTTAGCACAAAGGAGCTAAGCGGTGTGAGTGTGAGGTGCGCCTTGCAGTCGGCCACCCCCCTTTCTGTTTGATTTGACCTAGTGTCTGTATCTGTACAACCTCAACAACAAGTCGCGAATGTAATGTGTGCAATATCTATTTAAATCATTTGATTTGCAATGAAAATACCAGTTATGAAGCCCCAGTGCTAGTCTCCAACAATTTAAACAGATTAGAGTGACAAGGCTTTTGAGCGCGCTTGAGCCACTGTTCTTCTGACTTTGAACATCAAACCAGCAACCAGTGCTGCGCCCGGATAATCACTTATTTCTCTAATAATGTTAGAGTTAGGTTAACTACTGCGTGAAGTCAATGTCCTCTAAGCTACAAACGTCAATGGAATGTACGTGTGCCAATAGGAGGTTCAGGAACTCGCAAGGTGTTGAGGCCATCTGGCCCAGCACTCCCCGGGGTGGCAGTGAGAAGGATGAATACCTACCCTTCTTCAGAGCCCAAGATTTGCAGTCGTCCTCAAGGTGCCGGGGTCTATGCGTCCCAATACCTGCTTAACGGGAAGATGAAGAAGAGACAGACAACGTGGATCCCATGCATAAAATCTGGGCTAGGCGAAGAGGATTTCACGCATGACAACAGTAAGAATAGAAAAAAAAGAGGCTTTGTAGAAGAAGGTTGCATGAAAGAGCGCAATTCAAAAAAATAATAGTTAGGACCGGCGTGTGCGTAGGTGTGCGTGTGAGTGTGTGTGTGCACGTGTGTGTGTGGGCGCGTGTGTGTGTGTATCTGTGTGCGCATGTGCGTGTGCGCTCGTGAATGTGTCTGCGTGTGTGACCGAGAATGTGTGTAGGCGTGAGTATGTATGTGTGCGAGCATGTGCGTGTGTGTGCATGACTATTGTGAGATTTGTTACGAAGATGTTCGAGAAAAGTTTAAGGAAATTTAAACTAAGCATAAGATGCATATGAGGTACATGAGAGTCAAGCGAATTCAGAATGAGATAGAAAAGTAGATAGTACAGTGGGAAGAAGAGAAGAGTCTGAAGGTAAATTAGGGTGTTATTTCCATGGCCCCTAGGTTGGGCCGCGACTCCGTGCGGCCCGTTAACCTATGAGGGGAATTTAAACGTAACAACACTTGCATATCCTGACGTATCAACATAATGGTCAGTAGAGGGTTTTGCAGTTCGTTTCAGATGCTCACATTCGCAAAATATTGGCCACCACCGTGCGTTGTCTCCCTTCACCTGTAACACAGCAGCGGCCTCCGGACCCTGAAGAGCCAGCAGTGCATCTTGGTCCCGCACCTCCAACTCTGCACTGGGGCCACGACTGCAGAAGACGAGTAGTGACTCCTTCAAGAGCTGCAGCACCTTATCGCGACAGCCAGCATTGCTTACAACGTATAAGTACTCTGTAAGACAAGAAGAAGACAGGATGATCGTGTGGCAGAGCCAGCTACGTGCAGTGAATTAATTGATTGCTAGAGCTTATGTAGTTACACCATTTTTTGATGTTGTGGAAGAATCATAATTGTTAGCCTCACGACTGCCCAACACGCCAGCAAGGTCAGAGCAGGACAGGAGACACAAACACCCCAGCCCACCAGAATCGAGGGAGCACGGTAAAATAAGGGTCTGAGCAACCGACTACATAGCAAAATGTTATCCGGTCCTGCCCTCAACAGTCAATCTTCAACATAAAACAAATCGAGGCATCTCAAACAAATAGCATATAGTTCATATCAGAATAGCCAGCTATGTTTCTGGTCCATCCTCAATGAACAAGTTCAAGCCGCCTGCAAACCCCACAATATACTTGATTAGTGATGCATACTCAATTAGTGAACGAATATGCGCTACATATAAGGACAGCATAAACTATGAGGACCTACAGACAGTTGATCTGAACAGTGGGACAACCCACTAGCCTCCAGCCCAATATAGTCACCCACCCGGAGGTGGACGTTGAGTTGAGGTTGTCCAGGGGTGACAGGGTGCATCTATCGCGGCTGATATTAGATTAGAGTCTTTCTGCCATCGAACGTCAAACAAGCAACCAGTGCTGCATCGAGTTGTCAAGTTTTTGTTTGTCTAGGATAGAGGTCAAACAAATTGCTCGATTCAAAATGAGTCGAGAAACAGCGGTCCTCTGGAAGGAAGGGGTTAGTCGGTAGGCGAGTTGAAGAATGATTGGTTCTCATTAGATCAGATTTCACCTAAGAGGTTGGTTTCTTGAAGGTAACTGAGATGCGGCTCTGCACTGAATTGCCTCGAATCGGTGTGAAATGTGAGTTTTCTTGGGGATTTGAGGTTGCTGGAGTCAGTGCAGAGAAGATGGACTAAGAATGTGGATGGACTGGTTGATTTGGATTACTTTTCCTGACTGAAGCAACTTGGCTTATTTTTTAAAAAAAGGAAGGTTTCTCAGGGCAGACCTTATCAAGTACTGGAAGATTATCAATGGGTTGGATGACAGCGCCGAACTTGGAGGTTTTTATTGGAGGGCCCCTGGTGTGAGAACACGAGGCCATCCCCACAAGCTTCTGATGCCGGCATGTAATACCAACATCAAGAGAAGGTTCTTAGGTGCTCAATGTGTTCAGTAGTGGAACAGCCTTGCTGGTTTTGTGGTGGAATCAGGTTCCCTGGCTGCATTCAAGGGGTTGCTGGCAGAGTTTCTGGGAGATGTTCTGTTTGAGTTTGTTTAGCTTTGGGGGGGTTCTTCTGTAGCATGTTGGTGTCTTGGCTTTGGGTTGGCCTGCTGGATGCTCCATCTCCTTGTGGGTGGCTCTTGCATTTTTTTTGTGTGCGTGTGTGTGTAAGTGGTCCGGCGTTTCTGGGTCTTGGGTGTTTTTGTGGTGTTGGGGTGGTGGCTGTGTGGGTTGTGCTGTGTGGGTTGTGATGTGTGTGTCTGAGTGTGTTGCATCTTTGCCTTCTTCTGTTTAACACAGATGTTGTAGTGGCAAGGGGGTGGTAGGTTGTGGTGTGCGTGTGTTGCGTCTTTGTGCGCTTCTC
>SDVV010020112.1:0-13388 GCA_016164225.1 Gammarus roeselii
CATAGTCCACCTAGGGCCCCTGCGGTCGTCTAACGTCACATAATTACACAACTAATCCAAAATTTATCACCACGAAAAAAAGGTACAGATAAATAACAGAGCCCACTAGGTATGAATATTAAAATACTAAAATAAAGTGTAAGTTATCTATAAAATGAATAATCACCCATCCACCCCAAGACCACAGTACATATGTTAATGTCTTGTTTTACTCAAATTTATTTGCAAAACCTTCATGAATGTGGCTGCCAGTTTGCAGACATGTATCGGTAGTGGATAATTGTTGCCCAACCCAAGACATAGTTATAGACATAGATTCAGTTTATAAATCTTGGCCCAACCCACAACAGGATTAATGTAACAGCGCATTTCGGTTATTCAAATATTCAAACAAAACACAATGAATCATAACTTTTTGAACCTCCCGATATGATTTACGTTATTCTCCTAACGTGACCATTGTTTTGTAGGATCCGAAATTTTCTCGGCAATTGTGATGTTTATGATGGCGCAGTTGTATACCAAGGGTCAATATATAGGTAATAACACGTACATTTGCCCTGTTTATTAGAACTACGTGCTCTAGAGTATAACGTACGTTTGTCCCATGGGTCTGAAACACGTACTTTTAGCCCCACGGATCAGAAACACGCGCCCCTAAGTTAAATTCAGGAATGGTTCCAGCAATAAGCTAGTAACGTAGCCAGCAAGTGTGTCCAGCTTCATGCATCATTGCATAACCCATCGGCACGAAGCCCCAATCCCAAGGTTCCTAACAGTGTGGTGGGCACCATAGTTCAAATTTCGATATCGTACCATACCGCAACGATTTAGCGAACCCATGTAGCTGTGACGGGCTGCGGAGAGATAAGGCGTTACTGAGAGGACAGGTATTT
Source organism: Gammarus roeselii (assembly GCA_016164225.1). NCBI lineage: Eukaryota > Metazoa > Arthropoda > Malacostraca > Amphipoda > Gammaridae > Gammarus > Gammarus roeselii. Next base: position 897 of record SDVV010020112.1, read on the forward strand.
ATTTGACATAAATGTCCATGTGTTTGAAATATATATCATAGTAAAATACGTACGCTTGCCACGTGGGTTAAAAATATCTTCCCTAGGTTAGGCAAGGTAGGACATGTTCCACACTGGAAGTGTGGGGGCGCACCCCCATCCCCGTCTAAAATGAGATGAAGGTCTATTCATAACATTAAATAAATAATTATCAACATATCTGACCAAAACGTACCTAATACAGCTATCTAAAGGAAAAAAAACATGTATAAATACAATAAAACATTAATAAACAGTAAAAAATATACGTTCGAATCACAAAATACTCCCTAATACATTCGAAAGCTGGGTCCAAAAGCCCCACCCGCCCATCCGCCCCCCTTCGCGCCGCCCGCCCGCCGCGCCAAAAATCAACCGTCGCCCGGATGACTCCGGCCCGCTGCTACTAGACATGAACGCATATTTGCGTTTTCCCCGGTCCCTTAAACTAATGACGAAGCAAAGAAAAGGACAGCAACCATGGTTTTATTTGTGAACGTATTTTAAAATAAAATGTGGAAATAACTATGTAAATTAAAAAAAAAAACGGAGAAATGTTGTTATGGGCATATCACTAAATAAAATAGATCATGTCCCGATGACGAAGACGGTCAAATCAAATACACTATATATGGTCACTAAAACTTGCATCTCCCACAAGCTTGCGATACATTTTGTTTCAACTTCGGGTTGCGGTTGGCAGATTTTTAATTGAATTAGTTCACAAGGAAAATAATAGACTAACTCAAAAAAGTACATGGACATTTAATACAGTACTTTCTTGGGGAAAAATCTATGCGGCGCCTCGCGTGACTGCAAAGAGCGGTAAACATGATGGAATAAATTAAATTTTGGTAGATATATATCATGATTGGGATAAGATTGGATGACAAGCACGGGCATGCGTATGATATATTTGTATATGATAAAATGTACAGGAAAAGTTAAGAACGGTTAGTGTGAGACCTCAGGACCTGATGAGTTGAATTACCTTCTAAGTAGAGAAAACCAAGGGTGTCATGTAGCCAACTGTTGTGTTAACAATCTTAGTTATGCAGATGATATGGTGTTGTTAGCACCGCGACTCTCTCAGCATTGCAAAAGCTTATTGATATCTGTAATAAATTTGCTGAACTTCATGATATTGTATATAACACTGCAAAAACTGTATGTATGTTAGTTAGACCGCAGGGTCCTAGTTACTACCTATCGACTGAGATAAAACTAGGCGGTGTTGCACTGGATTATGTGGATGAATTTCAATATCTAGGGCACATCATCACAGCAGATTGCACTGATGACAAGGATGTTGCAAAGCAAACAAGGCGGCAAAATGCAGTTGGTAACATGCTGATACGAAAATTCTCGTTTGCACCAAGGGAAGCTAAAATCCAGTTCTTCAAATCATATTGTTACCCGATTTATTGTAATGCACTGTGGAGAAAATACTTTCAATATAGCGTGATGAAATTGACAGTGAGTTTTAATGACACATTTAGACGGCTGATGTAGGTCCCTCGCTCGACGTCAGCGAGCAGGGTTTTTGCTGAAAACCAATACTGTTCCGTGAAGTGGCACACAGCCTTATGACTCGAGTTATGAACTCCCCAAATGAAATTCTCGTTGCAATCTGCTCTGGTGATGCGCTCGCTGCCTCGTCATTGTTAGGGCGATGGATATAATTACTATACGCATAGGCAGAATAGAGTTGTATGCCGTAACTTATTCTTAGTTGTGTGCGGTAATTTTATAACTTTGTTCTCACTTTAACCCTAAAATAAGATATCTCAATTGTAATACTATGCCCATGTTGGTTGCCAATAAAGATTTCATTATTATTATTATTTACGTACAGTAATACTCTACGGAGAACATTCAAACTCTATAAAATGCTCCAGTCTTAATTAAAATTGCTTTGAAAAATTTCTACCAACGCCTAAACCTGCATTAAGAACTTAGACAAATATCCGACTGCAGTGTCAGCCTCTGGTGCTGCATGTCGCGAGTTCGAGCCTCAGCATGGACACGGCGGTCTTGTGGCGGGGATATTGGGCGCCTCCTCCCTCTGTGTCAGCCAAACTTAGCTACCCTCATAACTAGGGGGAAACGGCTGTATGTCTATGTCTGTCTATACGAATAATCATAACATTGGTATAAAACTTGTATATATTGTTAAGTTCGACAACAAATAATCTTAAATAATCATATTAAAATCTTATTTCTACAGGAATACTCGACGGAGAACGAACAGATCAAATGAAACACAAAGCTGAACATAAAAAATAGCCCTTCAAATTCTATACCAAACAATAAACCAGAATTACTAACCCAGACATCCGAGGTTATCCAAACAAACTTACCCTATTTCTAACGTCATTAACCTAACAGACGAAAAAGACGAAGAGGACGGAGGCCTCGCCGTAAAGGTCCCTGTCCTCGAACAGCAGCTGCGCGTCGTCATCAGAGAGTTCTTGTAGATCCGAGAGGAGATCGGAAGAGCACGTGAGTGAGTCGGGGAGGTGAGAGTGGAGGTGGGTAAGGTCCATGAGGACCTTGTTAGAACCACACGTGATTTGGAGAGTTTCGCCACAACTCTAAGTAGAAACAATACGTTCCGATACGGAGAAGGCTAATACAGGCCTGGCGGAGCAAACGAGGGAACTAATAAATTGAATGAGTTGGTACTCCATGCCTTACAGCTGAATAGAGAGGCATCCAGAGAGAAAGTTGATCACAAAAGAGTCCTGGTGGCTTAGCCCTTACTTCCTACCGTGACTTCCTGAGTAAGAGTCTGCAACAGCAGCACGCATCCACCCCCAAACCCAATTCAGGGCAACTGAAACAGGATGTGAGCTCTTAACTCACTTCCACCCCTAAACCTAAACCCAGGCTTCCTACTTCCCGTCAGGCCAAAAGATCATCGGCTGCCAGGAAACCCAAATTCGGGACTATGCCGATACCTTGGGCCAAGACATCCGCGGATCGAAACCGTACCCTACCTCGACGGGGTGGCGTAGATTTAGATGGATATCAGCAGGTCCAGAACGGTTCATCCTCGTGAACCGGCACGCGTTTGCGATGCCAAAGCAGAACACCTTTGAGAAGTTCACGGACTTGGACGGCGAAACTGACACTTGTCCTAGGTGACTCTATCATCTGATACCAGGCGGTCGAATTTATTCATAGGTGTAAGGCAAAGAGGCGGGCTATTTGCAAGCCCGGTGCCACACTTGAAAAGATCAGAGGTGCTCTTGCGAAGATTGAGGTTTCCAGCCCAAAGACTCTCATAGTCTGCCATGATGGCACCAATGATCTTAAGAGGACAAGGTCAAAGAATTTGCTAGCCAAGTACAGGAAGCTGATTTCTGACCTTAAGACAAAAATGAATCGAGTGGCCATTACATCAATCATACCACGGATGAATGATGGTGACGAGCTGTATAGTAAATTAACATTTACAAATCGAGCCCTCAAAATTATTTGCAAGTCCGAAAGAGTAAATTTCATCAACTTGTTTGATAATTTTTGGGAAAGGCCCGATCTTTTCATAAAAGATTGCCTACACATTTATATTATAGAAAATGCCCGACTTGCCATACTAAAGCGTTCTATGTGTACAAAAACTAGGGGTCCAGCGTGCTTTAAACGATCCAGTTTTGGCCGCAGGGAACCCTGCCTAAAGGGCCCCGTGCCCGAAGCAAATATCCCGACGGGAGCGATGACCAATCTATCGTTACAGGAGGAAGAAGCTGCGGGCTCGGTAAATGCGTTACAGAACTCACACGAAGGCAACTCCATGGATGGTCGAGATCCTGGTCCGCAGCCACCAGATCGAGTCCTATGGAAAGGTCGAAAACCAAGACATGCACCGTCCAAAGCTAGGTTTTCTTCAATAACGCGAAATCCTATGCGCCGAAGTTCGACGAACTGCGGGGACTGGCGATCCTGTACTCGTGTGATGTCTTAACGTTGAACCGAGTTTGAGACGATGTCTGCACCACTTGCAGACAGTGTCAGCTCAACAAGATTGCTAATCGAAGAATTAATCCCCCTACAATTAAAATCCAGTACAACCACCCATTTCACATAGTGGCAGTTGGCCTGGTACAACTTTCTCAGACTAGGCTGGGTCATGTTGGCTGTCTGGTTGTGGCAGACCATTTTCGAAATGGATATGTTATATTTCTATTCGCAAGAAGACAGCCAGGACTGTAGTAAGTATGTTTGAACACGGAGTTCTGCCTTTACTTCCGCATGTACCAGACCAAATACTTTCCGATAATGGAGTTCAGTTCACCTAGTGATTTATTTAAACAGATGGTCACAAAATATGGAATTAAACACATTTTTCACGTCACCCTACCGACCATCTAGTAATGGTGGTGTTGAAAGGGTAAACAGAAGAATTGGAGAGTTTTTGCGAAACTTGACTAGTGGTGTTGGATCTTGGGATGGTGAACTTAGCAGAGCATTCATTGTGTACAACAACACTAAGCATTCCAAGCTTGGTCAATCCCTTCCTGAGTTTTTGTTAGCAGGATTCCATCCGGTTCTTTCCACTCCTGCAGTTCCTGGGTAGAGTTTGAGCCGCTGGAAGTCAGGTCACTCAAAATTTGTACATTTTCAAGTTGATCAACTAGTTAAGAAGAAAATTATTCACAAGGTATGTGTGTCAAATAAACTAAAACCTAAGTATGACGGACCAAATGAAGTGGTTGCTGTTAACACAAACCAAGTGACTTACAGAATCAGAAGGTTAGCTGATGGTCAGGAGGTGGCTGTTCATCATGGTCAGTTATCTCATTGGAAGGTTGTTCCGCCTCTCTGAGGGCCCCATTACTCGTTCTTAGTTCGGTGGAGATGGAATCCATCCCGGGGTTTGATTCGGATTCAAATTTGTTGCCCAGTTGGTGCGATAATGGATCTTCTATGGGGTACTTGTCCGTGACGTCAAGTGTATTCGAATGTTCCTGGTTGTCTGAATTGACTGTAGTGCGCCGAGATGTAGATTTTAATGGATGTAAGACACATACGGAGTTGCCCTTTGAATTGGCAAATGTTCGGGAGGTCAGGTCCAACCCTCTAAGCCCTGGTCACACTGGCATAGACCTGATGACAGGAGATGCTGATATTCAGCATCCAGTTTTTTTTCCTGCATTGCCTCCACAATTACGTTACCCTGACTTTCCTTCTCGTGTGATATTAGACCCCACAATTGGATATTGGGCTGCGTCATCAATACACTCTTGTTCCAATTTAGAAGAGTTTAACGATAGTTCTTTAGATATTGCTTTTGTCAATGATTTACAGGAAACAGAGATGCGTATCGTTAATGATATACCGGATGGGGCTGTTGATTGTATTACTGAAGAGAATTAGAGTGTTTAATAATTTTCTGGGTTTGTTGACCTTTCACCGGGAGAGCCGAGTCAGTCTTTGAGAACTGACTTACCTTGTTCAAGCTGTAATGTTCAAGATGTTTTTTGTGATCAAAATATGAGACGTCACACACAATCTCGGGGTGATGTACCAAGTTACCCTAAATGTGCAGCCCTGAGTATTGGAATATACTACTCAGAGTTGTGTGCAATTGTAAGGATTTATAGAATTGTAAGGATTTATAGGATTTTTTCTTATGTGCTGTTATGTATTATGTGCGCAGTTTTGGTTTTGGCAAGGAGTGCACTGGGGGGGGGAGGTATGTAATGGGATACTTTCTGCAGGGGACCAAGGGGAATCTGTTTAGCGTTTGTACCTTACTAGGGGAGCTTGAACGATTCCCCAGCCCCGAGTTGAGCCCCCGCGAATACCTCCCATCCTGCCGTAATTGTCACCTGTTTGGAAATGTGAGTGCTCTCCTTGCCCAGTTATAATTTTGCTAGTCCATACTATCTTATTATGTGTCCCATTAATTATATTTTTAACTTCAGTTTCTCCAGTTATAATACTTCCCAGCTACCATTATTCCCAGTTATCATATTGCTCAGTTGTCTTGATTCTTAGTCGGCATGTTGCTTACTTATACCAGTTATCAAATCTTGATTCCAGTTGTTGTATTTCCACAGTTATGTCTTCAGTTATCATGTTTCCAAGTATTTCCTTGATTGTTGTATTATTATTATTATTATTCACTGTTGTGTATTTTTCCATGTAAGGTCAATGTGTTGCTTGAGTGATGACCAGCTTCTTGATGGTTAATTGGTCGCTCAGAATATAATTTGAAGGGTCCGTGATGACTGCGGATTGCTGCGGTTATTGGCTGTGCTAACTGTAAGTGTATTAAATATCTCGGATGTAGACTTCAACCTGGATCACATGCGATATTGTTATTGTTTTGATTCGTTGGCTAGTGCTTACAACACTTTCTTCTAGCCGAGATTGCTCTGGCGTGTAAGTATATAATTGTTCTTCTTAAATGCAGAGTACAAGTGTAGGTTTTGCTTGTTGTTCTACCAGTGAATAGCTTGATTTTTGAACTTTATGAGATACATTTTATGGTCATCCAGTTGTGTTTTCCGAGTTTATTTACCGTCGATTTGAATGGTGTTTAATATGCAGTTCTTGTTTATAATGTTGCTGTATTTCAATTAGGCTTCTGTTTTTTTCTATACAGGACCAGGTTCCCCGGTTCCGTTCCTATCATGACCATTCGGTATCTCAGGATTTTACTTATTCACCTATTGTGAATTCTAACGCCCCGGCCTTGTAGCCGGGGCGTTTCAATCTTGCTACCGTATCCACCGCGTGTCGTAGAAGGCGACTAAAAGGACTCCCCGTTGCCGGGAGTAGAATCGTGCTACCGTAACCCCTGCGTGTCGTAAAAGGCACCTAAAGAGAGCGGGGCGAAGGGGCTAGGAATCCCTTTCTCTGTAAGACCATTTCTCAATGACGGCAAGACGAGCGGGCGGAGGAGAAGATCACGCCTCTCCAAACCCTATGTTTAGGGTCTCTTAATGGGCGTGGCTGTAGTACGAATGATGTAAAGAGGAGGGAGATTGGTGGGATGTTTGGGAGGAGGAAGTTTGATGTGTTGGAGCTGTGAGACGAAATTGGAAGGTAAGGGAGAATGTGAGTTTGGTGTGGTAATTGGAAGAAAGTCTGGTGTGGAGGAAGGTTGGGCGCGAGACGGTGGGGTCTTGATATTGAGTGATCGGTTGGCTAATAGCATTACTGAGTGGAAGGAGGTGTCCTCAGGATTGTTGTGGGGAAAAGTTAATTTAGGCGTAGACAGATGGGTATTTGTGAGTGCATATGGTCTAGGTAGTGAGAAGAGTGAGGAGGAGAGGGAGCAATTCTGGACTGACCTGAATAAGTGTAATGGAATTGTACTGGGTGACCTTAATGCAAGAGTTGGAGATGCAGTGGTGGAGAATGTGATAGGAAGGTATGGGGTTCCCGATAGGAAATGACAGTGGAGAAAACCTGATAGGTCTGTGCATGGAGCAGGAGCTGGTGGTCGGGAACAGTTTGTTCAAGAAGCGAGATATCCAAGTACACAAGGGTAAAGATGGCCCGTGGTGCAGTGGTGGAGAGCGCTGATGGATTTTGTGCTGATATCGAGGAGAGTGGTTGGGTGTTGAGAGGGGAAAGTGGAGGAGTGTCTGACCATCTGCTGGTGGAAGGTAGATTAAGAGTGGAGCAGGAGTGGAAGGGCAACCAAAGAGTGGGAGGAGGAAGAGAGGTAGTGGAAGTGTGTGAACTGAATGTGAGAAGCAGAGCTGAGAAGTTCCAATAGGCGTTGAGAGAAGAATATGATTAAGTGAGACGACAGGACCTAAGAGATGTGGAGGAAGAATGGTAGACGTTAAGAAATGCGTTGCTGAGATGAGCAAAGAATGTGTTTGGTGCGCACCGTGTGGGCAGGTGTAGAAGGAAAGGTTGCGAGTGGTGGAACGAGGAGGTTAAACTGGTGGTGGCACGGAAAAGAGGAGCGTTTGAGGAGTGGTTGTAAGTGAAGTCGGTGGTAGCCTGTGAAGGCTATAGAGAGGAGAGAAACGAAAGGAAGGGGTGGTGAGGAGAGCCAAAAGGAACGCTGATGCCAGGTGGGGCAGTCGGTTGTGCCAGAATTTTGAGGAGAATGAAAAGATGTTCTGGAAAGAGGTGAAGAGGGTGAGAAAGGGAGAGACCGGAAAGGAGGAAGTGGTGAAAGATGAAAACGGCCAGTTGTTGTTGGAAAGTGGTGATGTACGGAAGAGGTGGGCCGAGTATTTTGATGAGTTGTTGAATGTCGAGGATGACAGAGAGGCTGGCATTGTTGCTATGGGTGGGTGTGCTTGGATGCCAGTTTTGGAAGAAAGACTTGTGGCGGAAATTACCAGGGAAGAGGTGCAGGAGGCGGTGGACGTGATGAAAGCAGGGAAAGCCCCTGGTTTGGATGGCGTTGCGACCGAGTTTCTGGAGAAGGGTGGAGTAACGATTGTCGAATGGTTGGTGAGGTTACTGAACTTGTGTTTTGTGGCAGGCGTGGTACCGATTGAGTGGCGCAGTGCCTACATTGTGCCGTTATATAAGGGCAAAGGGGATAAAAATGAATGCTGCAACTTGAGAGGTATCAGTTTGTTATGTGTGGTTGGTAAGTTGTACGGGAGAGTGCTAATCAAAAGGATGAGAGCCTGTACGGACTGCGCAATTTGAGAGGAACAGTGTGGTTTAGGAATGGTAGAGGGTGCGCCAATCAGATTTTGGTAGTGAGACAGGTCTGTGAGAAGTACCTTGCAAAGGGAAAGGACGTCTTCTGGGCTTTCATGGATCTGGAGAAGGCATACGACAGGATTGACAGGGAAGCGCTGTGGAGGGTTATGCGTTTGCATGGAGTGGGCGGACATTTGTTGGAAGCGTTGCAGAGTTTCTGTTGGCACCCGATAGAGATAGAGTGACACCGTAGATAGATCGAGTGACACTGGAATGCTTGTGACAAGCACCGTAGATAGATAGAGTGACGGTGGAATGCAGGTGAAACGTTTGTAGATAGATAGAGTGACACTGGAATGCAGGTGACAAGCACCGTAGATAGATACAGTGGCACTGGAATGCAGGTGACAAGCACCGTAGATAGATAGTGACACTGGAATGCAGGTGACAAGCACCGTAGACAGATAGAGTGACACTGGAATGCAGGTGACAAGCACCGTAGATAGATAGAGTGGCACTGGAATGCAGGTGACAAGCACTGTAGATACAGTGACACTGGAATGTAGGTGACATGCACCGTAGATAGATACAGTGACACTGGAATGCAGGTGACAAGCACCGTAGACAGATACAGTGACACTGGAATGCAGGTGACAAGCACCGTAGATAGATAGAGTGGCACTGGAATGCAGGTGACAAGCACCGTGGATAGATACAATGACACTGGAATCCAGGTGACAAGCACTGTAGATAGAGTGACACTGGAATGCAGGTGACAAGCACTGTAGATAGAGTGACACTGGAATGCAGGTGACAAGCACCGTAGATAGATACAGGGACACTGGAATGCAGGTGACAAGCACCGTAGATAGATACAGTGACACTGGAATGCAGGTGACAAGCACCGTAGATAGATAGAGTGGCACTGGAATGCAGGTGACAAGCACCGTGGATAGATACAATGACACTGGAATCCAGGTGACAAGCACTGTAGATAGAGTGACACTGGAATGCAGGTGACAAGCACTGTAGATAGAGTGACACTGGAATGCAGGTGACAAGCACCGTAGATAGATACAGTGACACTGGAATGCAGGTGACAAGCACTGTAGATACAGTGACACTGAAATGCAGGTGACAAGCACCGTAGATAGATACAGTGACACTGGAATGCAGGTGACAAGCACCGTAGATAGATGCAATGCACACTGGAATGCTGGTGATAAGCACTGTAGATAGAGTGACACTGGAATGCTAGTGACAAGCACCGTAGATAGAGTGACACTGGAATGCAAGTGACAAGCACCGTAGATAGAGTGACAATGGAATGCAGGTGACAAGCACCGTAGATAGAGTGACACTGGAATGCAAATGACAAGCACCGTAGATAGAGTGACACTGGAATGCAAGTGACAAGCACCGTATATAGAGTGACACTGGAATGCAAGTGACAAGCACCGTATCTAGAGTGACAATGAAATGCAGGTGACAAGCACCGTAGATGGACTTCTCGCGTTCATCAGCCCTATTTTTACTACTGATTTAGCTATTTTACTGATATAATAGCCTAATGACTACGTACAAGCTAATGTTGTATATTCACACCTCAACGGTAACTGGAATAGTGTACATTTTTCTTCATAGTGTTCATATTTATATTTTAGTGTAATTAACTCATTTGGATTGGGTTAACTGTCGCGTTTTTAAATACGATCACACCCCGGATCATTCCTCATATTAAAATATTTATGTTTTGTTAAAAAACATGTGTTCGGTACATGATCGTTATAACAAGATCTCAAAACAAGAGTCAATAGCCCAAACCCGATAATGCAGCGTTCGAGGTATGTTCGAACCCGTGCAACATGCACTCTTCGCACCGTCTCGATCACTGACCTCAAAAATATTCGAATTAAATTCGAATATCTTGTTTTAATCGTCTTATAAAATATATCGAATGAACTGTACAAGTTCTCTGTGACGCGCGTCTCAAACAGGCTTAATCACCAGAACCCACCAACCCGAATATGCACGCCAAGAGTTTAAAAGGGAGCAGAATTTAGGCAAAAGTATTCAAGTGTACCTCCTTCAATAAGCCCGGCATCCTCCGTCAATAACTGCATCAATTTGATCGCTCAGAACTAGAAGTTCCTTCCTCCCCGTCAAGTAACTCCTAAAGTGCGCGGCGACTTTTGCGCGCTCTGCTGCTCCGAATTGGCGTCCCTCGCTTAATTTCCTCACGGAGTCGTTATTTGTCCTGGCTTTTTTGGGCTGGGCGTCTTCACACGGCATCCTCTCTCGATTGTTGGGTTTGATGTTGTGCCGTACTGACAGAGAAAATTGGATCAAGGTTTTGGGCGATTATGCATCACATTCAATGAAAACATTCCACCGTATAAAGCATTCATGTGAATATATTAAGAATATGATGATATATTTTCCATTTAGAAATATGATCCTCGACAAAGGCGCATCGCTAGCGCACGCTTAACTTGGGAAAATCACTTTTGCCTCTGACATTAATTATTGCGAAGCCCTGTGTTCTTACTTCGTCTCTTGCTCTCGGCTTCCTTCGCTACTCCTCCTGAGGCATTTTTACTTTCAAAAGACTTTTGTCTCACTAGCCTGCAGCTGAATCGATTGTGGGAGGAGCCAAGTGCTAGAAGGTGGGGCTAGGCTTCACTGGGCGGAGCTGACACTTGTGGGTGGAGCTTATGGAAAAGGGGTGGAGCCAAGTGAAAAAAAAGGAGGAGTCAATTGAAAAAGACACAACTGAAGGAACAAGTGGGCGGAACGCTAATGTGGAATTCAAATGTTAGAATAAATGAACAACATAATACAAAATATTAATAGCATATTACGACCATTTCTAAAATTTGTAGTATCAAACACTTAAAGTTTGCTGTATATTTTCTCCAAGTTCAAATTAGTAGACCTATTGTTTCTGAAAACAGTCCACAAAAAACAGCCCATCTAATTCAATCCTTGCTTCAAAAATGATAGGCCGTGAATGAGAGTTTCGTGTACAGGGGCGGAGTCTGTAGGAGGCCCGCCTTACTTGCAACAGACAATTTTTCCACCGCTTAGCTTAGGCTGCGATGATTGGTCACATCATTTTATTTCTTTGAGGCTTCCCATTACCGCGGGCTCTCATTGGACAAGTTTTTTAGAAGGTGCCCTGGAACTAGAAATGCGACCTCATGATTGGCGAAGCTGCACTCCAGACTGAAATATGTACACTATTTTTGGTTGTGATGACTCATTGTGATTGGGCAAGCCGGGCACCTAGCGGAGGAGAAGCAGGACATTTTTGTCACCATCATTTTTGTTTTACTTGGCCTCCGTCGATTCCTCCTTTACTGCTGCTCAGGAGCTCCCACCAGGGAATATATTTATTGCGCACTCATTGTATATGTATACATATTCAAGGGTCTCATTTTACAGTCAGAATATATGAAGTACTTAACTAGTAATGGGTAGAGTAGCCGTGAGCATTGTTCCCTCCGTCCAAGCTCTGCAAATATGAGACTGGATGAGTATTGTATAATAATAAGCTAGTCTATAGTGAAGCAACGCATGCCATCTACTTATATTATGGTCCATCACAAGTAGACTGTCCACTAATTTTTGGGACACGATTCGGATTACTAACGTTCATAATTTACTAATTTAATATTGCAAGAGGGATTATCCGGATTTCAATAACGTCATATATTACATATTAGGTATTCTTTGTTCATAACGGAACCTTTTTGAAGTTTTCCAACAATCTAGTTTTTAAAATTGATCATAAGTGGTTAAATTAAAACATATATACATATGTATATATAAATATAAATGTAT
>SDVV010020113.1:0-13388 GCA_016164225.1 Gammarus roeselii
CTCTCCATTTAGGGTGACACTAATTTTGCTCGCATCGACAGTCCTCGAGAATCTCATTACTTTACTCTTACCCACGTTCACTCGAAGCTTCCTCCTCTCACACACTCTACCAAACTCAGACACTAGCCTACATAGCTTCTCCTCCGAATCCGCAACCAGGGCCGTATCATCAGCAAATAGCAACTGGCTCAACTGCCAACTCCGCCCATTCGCTTCCAGGAGTTCCAAGCCACGACTCAGCACACTCGCATTCACCTCCCTGACCACTCCATCCATATAGAGGTTGAACAGCCAGGGAGACATCATGCAGCCTTGTTTCAGTCTCACTTTCACTGTGAACCAATCACTCACCTCGCTTCTCACTTTGACACATGCTCGGCTGCCAACATAGAAACTCTGCACCGCTTTCAGTAGATGTCCGCCCACTCCATACAAACGCAACAATCTCCACAGCGCTTCCCTGTCAATCCTGTCGTATGCCTTCTCCAGATACATGAAGGCCCAGAACACATCATTTCCTTTGGCAAGGTACTTCTCACAGACCTGTCTCACTGCAAAAATCTGATCGGCACACCCTCTACCACTTTTAAAGCCACACTGTTCCTCTCCAATTGCGCACTCCGTACAGTCTCTAATCCTTTTGATCAGCACTCTCCCGTACAACTTCCAACCACACATAACAGACTGATACCACTCGAGTTGCAGCATTCACTTTCATCTCCTTTGCCCTTATATAGCGGAACAATGCAGGTACTGCGCCACTCAATCGGTACCACGCCTGCCACAAAACACAAGTTCAGTAACCTCACCAATCATTCGACAATCGTTACTCCACCCTTCTTGAGGCACTCTGGCACAATGCCATCTAAACCAGGGGCTTTCCCTGCTTTCATCACTCCCACCGCCTCTTGCACCTCTTCCCTGGTAATGTCCGCCAATTAGTCTTTCTCCCAAAACTGGCATCCGAGCACCATCACCCACAGCAACAATGTCAGCCTCTCTGTCATCCTCGACATTCAACAACTCGTCAAAATACTCGCTGGAATACACGCTACTTGGAAACACATCCGTTGACTTGGTCGCGCTAGCAGTCAGTTGCTCATATCTAGTCTAGTCTTTGGAGTAAATAAACTAATTTCAGGGTTATGAGAATTAACCCTGGCCACGGCATCAAGGTGTTAAAGAACATGCCTCTCAACAGAGAGAACGTCTCCCAGCCACTAAAACAGAGTGGAAGCCGCCTAGCACTCGCCTTCAGAGGAGACGCCTCCCAGCATCACTAACGGAGCGGAAGCCGTCCCTTTACCTTCAGAGAGGACGCCTCCCAGCCTCACTAACGGAGTGGAAGCCATCCCTCTACCTTCAGAAAGGACGCCTCCAAGCCTCACTAACGGGGTGGAAGCCGTCCCTTCACCTTCAAGAAGGGAGGACGCCACCCAGCCTTACTAACGTAGTGGAAACCGTTCCTTTACCTTCAGAAACGACGCCTCCCAACCTCACTAACCGAGTGGAAGCCGTCCCTTCACCTTCAGAGAGGACGCCTCTCAGCCTCACTAACGGAATGGAAGCCGTCCCTCTACCTTCTGAAAGGACGCCTTCTAGCCTCACCAACGAATGGAAGCCGTCCCTCTACCTTCAGAGAAGACGCCTTTCAGCCTCACTAACGGAATGGAAGCCGTCCCTCTACCTTCTGAAAGGACGCCTTCTAGCCTCACCAACGAATGGAAGCCGTCCCTCTACCTTCAGTGTGGACGCCTCGCAGCCCTCACCTTCCGAGGCGACGCCTCGTAGCCCTCACCTACAGAGAGGACGCCTCTTAGGCCTCACCTTCAAGTTGACCTCCAGGAATTCTGCACCGAAGCTCTCGACCTGCTCCTTGACGGCGGCACGGGTGTCGAAGGCCCTCACGATGGCACCCATACTCTTGGCCTGGCCAATGGCGGCCAGACCAGCCACTCCGCCTCCGATCACCAGCACCTTTGCAGGGGGCACTTTCCCAGCTGCTGTGATCTGGCCTAGGAGACAAGGTTAGAGTAGATTGAATAGGGATACTGGCCCAACACCTTGGAGGAGCGCATCCCAGCTGCTGTGATCTGGCCTAGGAGACAAGGTTAGAGTAGATTGAATAGGGATACTGGCCCAGCACCTTGGAGGAGCGCATCCCAGCTGCTGTGATCTGGCCTAGGAGACAAGGTTAGAGTAGATTGAATAGGGATACTGGCCCAGCACCTTGGAGGAGCGCATTCAGCAGGTTGCAGAGATCTGTCATTGGGGACAGGCATGGGGTGGCGCGGGAATTGATCCTTTGAAGAGAATCAGTAATTAGTTGTTTATTCAGAACAAAAGACTGCCTCAAACGCTTCGTGTCATGGGTACCAATTCAAAATATTTGATTATTGGCTTATCGCCACCTCCGCCTGATCGCGCGTAACCGCAAGCTCTCCCAAAAGGAGCAAAGATCATCGGTTCTGCAAGGCTTGCACACCTTTGTGTATCAAAACAGAGACCTTATCATAGGTAAAATCAAATAAACATTTCAATTGGGGTACATACGCCATGCTGGTGTGTGTAGCAGAACAAAGATAGAAGCAGTTACTCTCAAAGAACAAAGATAGAAGCAGTTACTCTCAAGAACAAAGATAGAAGCAGTTACTCTCAAAGAACAAAGGTAGAAGCAGTTACTCTCAAAGAACAAAGATAGAAGCAGTTATTCTCAAAGAACAAAGATAGAAGCAGTTACTCTCAAAGAACAAAGATAGAAGCAGTTACTCTCAAGAACAAAGATAGAAGCAGTTATTCTCAAAGAACAAAGATAGAAGCAGTTACTCTCAAGAACAAAGATAGAAGCAGTTACTCTCAAGAACAAAGATAGAAGCAGTTACTCTCAGGAACAAAGATAGAAGCAGTTACTCTCAAGAACAAAGATAGTAGTTACTCTCAGAGAACTGTCAAATAATGTGTTGCCTGCTATGATGAGCCCACACTTTTGGATTACACAAAAATAAGCAGATAAGAACTTTCAACATTTGTAGCTGGTGAAAAATATATGCTTGTTACATTTATAAGAATTATATTATGCCATAATAACTTCAAAACAATACACAAAAAAGCAATAACAAAGTCTATTAGAAAATGATATCAGGAGAACTCTTTTTTTTTAGATTTCAGTACTCTACAAAAAGTTTCAAATGCAGTTCTGCTCGTCATGACTCTACTACCGTCCACTGACCTGTAAAGAACCTGCCGAAGTGGCTACTGGCCTCCACCACCGCGCGGTAGCCAGCGATGTTGGCCATCGAACTGAGAGCGTCGAACACCTGAGCGCGGGAGATGCGAGGGATGGTGTCCATGGCTGGGCAGAAGGGAATATTAAGAAGATCATTACACTGTTTTTCCACCATTGAATGTGGAAGAATTCCAATACAGGCACTTATATTAGATTATTTTAAATGGGCATCTTTTTGGAGCCATGACCTAAGCCTAAATGAGCTTATCCGATGGGCCCACAGATAATCAATTCCGACGGTTACTCTCTAGTATGCGCGAAAACAAATAACTAGCAAACAAACAAATTATTTGCAACATTTAGTTGTGGTAGCTATACATGCATGCTACTGCTTCCGGAAACACCAATTGATTATTTACTCAACTAAAATTAGGAATTTAAATATAGCTCTTAAAATAGATGCTCGATTCTGAGCTCTTTGATGAATATGTCCAGGTTCATTGTGGGGTGGACTAAATATTTTGCTTCCTAGAGCAACTTGTTTTTTCCTGTAAGTTGGGCCAGTGAGGCGGCGCTTCAGCATGTAATGGAGGGTCAAGAAACTCGTGCATTCAAGTGCATCAATAAATGCTTCATGCCAATTGCCACTTGCTGGCACAAACAGCCATGTCAGCGTCCATTATGTGGTAGTAAGTCATCCACGAGTGTGCTATGCACAAGCGGTTCATGAGAACTTGGTTTCCCATTCTCCACCTGAGGGCATGAATGCAACATTCTTTGCTCGTTTTATTGCCACATATTGTTCCACGTTCCAATGAGATGTCGTAAGGGAGTTGATGATTGAGGACCTAACTCAGTAGTGTATGGAGATGAATTGTTATGCGTGGACGCCAGTTTAGGAAGAGTATCAATGAACTCATTTCCTCTCATTCTTGCATCAGCTGGCATCAATGAACTCATTTCCTCTCATTCTTGCATCAGCTGGCATCAATGAACTCATTACCTCTCATTCTTGCATCAGCTGGCATCAATGAACTCATTTCCTCTCATTCTTGCATCAGCTGGCATCAATGAACTCATTTCCTCTCTTTCTTGCATCAGCTGGCATCAATGAACTCATTTCCTCTCATTCTTGCATCAGCTAGCATCAATGAACTCCTTTCCTCTCATTCTTGCATCAGCTGGCAGCAATGAACTCATTACCTCTCTTTCTTGCATCAGTTGGCATCAATGAACTCAATTCCTCTCATTCTTGCATCAGCTGGCAGCAATGAACTCATTACCTCTCTTTCTTGCATCAGTTGGCATCCAGCATAATTCGACTGCTTGGCCTGCTTCTGATATGTTCAGAGGTGATGCTATAGTTTACATAGAAAGGGTGATATTAGAGTTCAAGGCTGAGTGAGGGCAATCAGACTGCTTAGCCTGCTTCTGATATGTTAAGAGGTGATGCTATAGTTTACATAGAAAGGGTGATATTAGAGTTCAAGGCTGAGTGAGGGCAATCAGACTGCTTGGCCTGCTTCTGATATGTTAAGAAGTCATGCTATAGTTTACTTAGAAAGGGTGATATTAGAGTTCAAGGCTGAGTGAGAGCAATCAGACTGCTTAGCCTGCTTCTGATATGTTCAGAGGTGATGCTATAGTTTACTTAGAAAGGGTGATATTAGAGTTCAAGGCTGAGTGAGGGCAATCAGACTGCCTGGGAAGATGACATATGCGGGGATACCTAGAGTTTCTGCAGACAAGCCTTACTGTTGTTGGAGGCAAAAAGGGCGGCTCAGTCCAAATGAGTACTGCTGGGTACGCGTCTGCACTTGTTGCTTTCCCAAGACCCGAGCACCCGAATGCGCGCTAGCATTTGAATGATGGGAGACGGTCGCCACGACACAACCAAGATGACTAGCACAAGAGCTCACCAAAGACTGTCATGTTCTTCTTGGCAAAGGCCTCGATGAGGTCTTTATTCTGTGCGGGGTAGATGAAGGAGGCCAGCAGGCTGCCGTCCTTGAACAGAGGAAGTTCTTCCACCGTCGGCTGACGTACCTTCAGAACAAAGTCTGCAAACAAAAAATATTAATAATAATGAGAATGTTAATTGAGTCATTTCCCACCTCAATATACAGCTACTTACAATTAAATTAACAAAATAGGAAGGGACGGTAACTTATCTCCGGCCAGTGTTGGGTATATCAATTTCTTCGAAGAGGCAAGACAACTTTTTAGGCTTGGAAATCCCGAAAGGATTTGATTTTGATTTGAGCCTCACTTCCACCGGATTTGATTTGAGCCTCATTTCCACCAGAGCCTCAACGTGAGTCATAATAGGCTACCCCGTAGGGCGCGACCGTCGTTGATTCAGGTAAGTTCGCACGGCCTCGCGTGCGAAAATATTAGTCATGTCAAGATGAAGTCAGTACATATTTCAATGGTGGCATATTCGCGTACTAGCGCGTACGAGAGAGTAAAGAATTAATGCGTATCTTCGTAAAATGTGTTGTTGTTTCTGTGCGTAATGGGGTGGAGAGACCACCTCACTTGAACAGGTATTTGGGGTTTAGACAGCTTCGTTTAGTTCAGTGTGTTTTCCGAAAGCGATAAGCTTTTTACGGCAGGTTGGGTCCGTGAGTAGGCTTTGTAGGTTGCACGAAAGATTAATGAACGCTTGTCGGGCTGTCGCGAGTGCGTTGCAACCCATCAGTAAGTGTTTCACGCTGATGGCCTACTTGGTGGATATAGGCCCAAGTGGCGCGTTTGGGCCTATGGGGACATCTATCAGGTGGTTGAGAGTTATCCACATGTGTCCCGTGCACAAGCGGTTGATGAACACTTGGTCTTTTCTGTTGGTGAACTTTGTTTCCCATTCTTTGACTGAGGGTTTGACTGAAAGCATCTTTTGTCCACTCTGTTGCCACATTTCATCCCATCGGGATGTTTTATGGGAGTTGATGACAGGAAACCAGTCCCGGTAATGTACTGCGAAAATTGTTCTTGGTGAGTAGATGCCAGTTTAGCAAGCGAGTCCGCAAGTTCGTTTCCTTTTATTCTCGCGTGTCCGGGGATCCAGCAGAATTCCACTGCCTGACCCGTCTCGGTCATTACAAAGAGATCGAGCTGCATTTTACATAGAACTGGATGTTTGTAGTGCAGTGTTTAAAGCTGGGTGAGGACACTCAGACTGTCTGAGAATACGACGTATTTGGAGAAGCAATGTGTTTTGGCAATAGACTGCTAGTCCGAGTGCGCGAAGCTCCGCAGAGATCACGGAGGCCTCCTGTGGGAGGGTGGCCGAGAGTGGGGTGTCCCCGCACACAGCGGCGGCTCCCACTCCGTCCGCAGTTTTGGAGCCGTCAGTGTATATGTGGCGGTGCTCTGAATATTCCTCCTCGAATAGTCTTAGGAATTCCTGCCGGTACGCGTTGGTTGAAGAAGTTGCTTTAGGGTACATTTGCAGGTCTAGGTTGACCAGTGGTGGGTTGATGATCAATGTTGGTGTGTTAATTTGAAGGATTCGGTAGGAAAATTGAAGCTTAATAGCTTTACGATTGATGCTTAGCGAGGTCAGCAGATTGTCCACACGTAGAGAAAACGGTAGGCAAATATTTTTTTCAGCCGCAAAAAGGCGCTTATCGGATATGTTGGTTATGTGGCTAATTGCTGGGTTGTTGATTAGACTTCTAGTCTTAAAATAGTATTGTAGTGAAAGTTTGTCTCGCCGGAGCGGAAGTGGAAGTTCGTTCGCGAGCGCGTTAAGGGATTCGATTGGGGTGGAGCGGAACGCGCCGGATGTGATACGCAAAGCATTGTTTGCGATGGTCGAGAGTAGTTTTGGCTGCAGGTCCGTAGACAACGGCTCCGTAGTCCATGCGCAATCGTATTATTGCTCTGAATGAACAGCATCATTCCGGTGTCCATCTCGGCACCGAACTTCAGGGATGTCACCGATTGGATAAATCCTGTCGACCTAATGCAGCGAGTCGCCAGGGCTGCAATGTAGGGTCGCCACGTGAGTTTAGGGTCCCACATAAGACCCAAGAATTTTATCGTTTCTTCGTATGCTGAAGATGTGTTGTGCAGCGTTAGGGCTGGTTCCAGGTGTAAACCGGGCACAAGGGTAAAGTACAGGCTTATAGTTTTAGAGGGCGAGAATTGGAATCCGTTTAGGGAAGTCCAGTTCCCGACTAGGTTTAGGCGCTTCTGGAGTTCATGATGAATTTTTATGAGGCTGGTGTGTCTGTAGCTTATTTGTAGGTCGTCCACGTATAGCGATGAGAGCAGTCTTCCGTCTCTGGGAAGAATGTCGGCTAACTGATCGATTTTGAGGATAAAAAGAGTGACACTGAGGACGCTTCCCTGGGGGACGCCCATTTCTTGCGGATATGACGGAGACTGAGTGTTGCCAACTTGGACCCTGAAGGTGCGGTTCCGTAAATTGGTGGATCAAACGTGGTAGGCGACCTCTCAAACCTTTACGGTGGAGATCCGGTATTTCCATGTAGTGTCGTATGCTTCTTCAACGTCGAAAAATATGGAAACCACATGTTCTCTTCGGACGACGGCCTCTCTAATGTCCAATTCTTATCGTACGAGGTGGTCCGTTGTGGAGTGGCGCTTACGACTACCGCACTGGATGTTGTTAAGGCCTGCATGCATTTCAAGGTAGTCGACTAGGCCGCTAGTCAAGGTAGTCTTACATAGGACGCTAGTTAGGGCAATGGGACGATAGTTATGCGGGTCGCTGTGACATTTTCCGGGTTTGAGTATCGGGATAATTACGGATTCCGGCCATTGATTGGGAAAGAATGAATTTGAATACAACGTATTGAACACATTTAGTAGGTGCTGAAGCGTTGTCAGAAAGGTGTTTGATCATATTGATGTGCACTCGGTCCGGCCCGGGGGAGGTTTCACGAGTGTGGTCGATAGCATATTGTAGTTCATGGAGGGAGAATGGTTTGTTGTAGAATTCTTCATTTGTGGAAGTGAAGTCGATATGCTCACTTTCTCTGTATTTTTCCCCAGTTGAAAGGAAGCCGTATAATTTGTTGATAGTGATATTTGGCTGAAAGTCTGAGCTAGTTTGTCCGCGGTATCCGCGCATGAAGAATAGACAGTGTCTCCGTCCGACAGTATGTGGATAGGTCGCTCGGGGCGACCTTGGATACGTCTGATTTTCCCCACACTTGGGAAAGAGGGGTGTTTCGATTGATTAAGTTAACTAATTGGATCCAGCTTTCTCGCTTCTTCTCCACGCAAAGTTTGGGGAAACAAGGCGGTTTCCCTTTCCCAGGCTACTCGGTTCCGGGGGGACTGTGCGCGGCGGGAGGCCCTGTATATCCTTTTGCGCCAATCCATTCCTTCTTGTACCTCCGAGCACCACCAAGGTTTTGGGAAAAAGGTTGAGGGTAAATGCTGGGGAATGCATGCGGCAGCTGCAGTTTGGAATTTATCGTACAGATGAATTACAATGTCGCGCTCTGAAATGCCTTTGGGAAGGCCCTCCACATCGTCCCATGCGACATGTGTCGAGTATTCCTCCCAGCTAGCTTTCCGGTAGTTGAATCGAAGTTCTTGTGCGTCAGGATTGTTTGATCGGTTAGTAAGGAACGACATGATCACTGGGTTGTGATCACTGTCATGTGTTGAAGGCAAGACTCCCTAAACGAGTTGGGGAGCTTAAGTCGGGGAACAGATTGATAAATCGATGGCGGTTTCGCTTTTGAGGGTGATCGGTGTGGGTTGTCCGTCGTTGAGGAGGACCAGGTTGTGAGTGTCTATGGTGTTGGCCATCATCACTCCTCTGGAGTCTGTTCTCAGGCGCATCCCCACACTTCGTAGTAGCTCTTGAAGTCTCCAAGGAGGAGTACGGGATGATGCAGTTGGTTAAGCAGATCGGTCATTAGTGCCTCCGTGAGGTCGTGGTTTCGTGACGAGTAGATAGATACCACTGTTATAGGTCTTGAGATACATATCTTAACTGCGACAGCTTGGAGTTCTGTTCTTAGAGGGAGGAGGTGGTGAGGTATGCTTTGATGGATCATAAGTGCCACTCCGCCGAGTGCAGTCACATTATTGTGACCTTCGCGACGGTGTATGACATATTGAGGGATTGTGGAGGTTGCTGTGTCACGGAGTTTGATCTCCTGGAGGCCTACCACCTAAGGTTTAAGGGTATAGATTAGTGATAATTCATATTTTTTGCCAGTAAGTCCCTGGCAATTCCACTGAAGTATTGTGTTGTTGTTCATTTCGAAACTGTTTCACGCCCAGATCTTGATGATCTGGAGCGGTCGCGTGGTTTGTAGGAACTTTCGTGGTGTTCGTGTCTTTGAGGCGCAGGTGTCCTAGATTGAGAGCGTTCGCAAGAGCGTCCGCTTTTTGTAGAACATGATCTCCTAGACTCACTGCGTTCTCGGCTGTGAGTGCTGTTGTAGGAGAAGGAGGACGAAGGAGTAAGATCTTCGTGTTAGCTTCTTGAGCGAGCGCGTCTCTTTAATATGGAGGTTTTTTTGAACATTATGATGGGCTGAGTAGTAGTCGTTGGGATATTCGAGTCGAATGCGGTGCATGGCCGATCAGATGTTTCGGGTATCAGTTCTTCGTTGTAGATTTTCAAGGCGTCCTCGCGCAGGCGATGGTGGTTCTCACTTGTGAGATGTTCTGGTGTTGTGCATGTTAGCTGAGGGTCGAATACCTCATTATGGTTTTCGCTGGCTGCGATCGCAGTTGAGACGGTTAGAAGTCGTTCAACGCTCTGATCGAGGCGAGCTGTGGTTTGTGGGGTGCTGCTGATCTTTTTGCTTCGTGACGAGAGGGAGTCGCGTACCCCGCGGTCGTCGTCGGAGAAATCATCGTCTCTTGGCCTTTTGATTTAGGGGTTATTGGACCTCTCCTCGTGGTCGAGCGAGGCAGCATCCATCGCAGTGCTCTCCTGGGCACAGGTGGATTCATTGCTTGGGACGCCCGCCTCTATAACGAGGGCGTCCGCTGGGCTGGTTGTGGTATTGCTAGTACTGGAGAGGGGTGTCGGGGTCATGGTAATAGGTTGTGTTGACGGTACGCGAGTGTCTTCTGGTGAGGTAGACCTAGTTGTAGATTTTATTGCTTTGGCGTAATTTAAATTACGGCAGTTTGGGTTTTCGTCGTAGAAGATTTGGAACGTTTGTTTTCGTGGGACTCTGCGGTCATTTTTATGATTGGCATTGCTTTTTGGTCCATCTGCTTTGGGCAGTCGCGGTCGCCTGCCTCATGGAGGCATCGGCAGTGGTAGCATTCAGGTTGGCGGGCTGTGCAGTCCTTTCGGTCACGCTTGCCGGCGCACCTCCTACAACTTTGGGATTTGTATGGCTGGCAGTGTTCAATAACGTGGCCGTATTCCAGGCATTGTTTTTAACATTGCAGCCATGTTGCCACTGGGTAAGTTTTTTTTCTTCCTTGTTGGCCCGGGATCACTATGAATTCCGGTGTGTCGCGTTTTTATAAGCAGTGGCGTGGGTGTTCCGTGGTTTGATCTTTTCCGCTAGAGAAACGTTGGTGACTCCGTAGTCCTTTGCTGACCCCAGTGCATAAGCTCTTAGGTCAGTTGTGGGGGTGTAGTTGGAACAGTATATAATTCGTCTTGTAGCATTGATGAACGGATGTATTTTGACTGTTACTTTCTGTTTATCTATTTTGTTAATTCTTTGTTTAGCGTTACTTTGATCGATATTTACAACGTGGGCTAGATACTTCTTTCCCTGTCGGCTTACGTCCTTTGGTCTACCTCCCAGTTGTTTGGAGAGTGAGTTCATCATGGCAAATGGGTTCATTGAGGGGGCAACTTTATTTGCACCACCATCTACAAGCGTTATGAGGAAGTGGGTCGGAAATGATGCTGACCTTTTCTCCTTGGTGTGAGGGTCAGCCTAAGGGGAGCGAATCGCGACCGCAGCCTCTGTCGCCCGACTTTGTGTTCCGTTTGGTATTGCAGGATCTCTCTCTCAATCTTGTCCTGGGGGCAGTCTCCGGTTCCCGTAGGGTGACCGTTTACTTAACAGTAAAAGCAGTGAGGTTCTTCGGATGGGCACGACAAGGGATCGTCCCGTTTATCGTGGTCGTCTTGGGAGCAGTGTGATCATTTTTGCTTACTGTGACAATCTCGGCTCGTGTGTCCGTATTTCTGGCATTTATAGTATCGCATTGGACGTCTTTCGAAGGGTGTAACCTTGGTTTTGGCGTCAAAGAAAGGCATGTCTATGTAGTTAGGTGGGGTGGGGCAATTGTATTCAAGCAGAAGGGCCGTGGTGGTGTTTTTTAGTTTGATATTAGGTGCGATTTTCGCTTCAACTACACATTCCTCGTATTGAATGAGTCCGGTGATGCACTCGTCGGCTTCATCACTCAGAAGACCATCGATGTAAATCAGGCCTGAACTCATGGAAAAAGTTGAGTGGTATGATTTTGCAAGGATTTGTGCATTTTCTGTTTTTGGAGAGTATAGTGCCACTTTGAAGTTTTGTGTCTACTTCAATGGTGAAGCTATCGTCACCGCTGGCGGTGATGTTGAGAATTGGACAGCCAGTCATGGAGTCCAGTTCTTCTTGTAGTTTATATGGACAAATATCCGGTCTGTCATTGACATCGAATGTCATTTTCAAGTGTTCGGGGAATTTAAGGCCGTTGTTGAATAGGTTGTGGTCATCAAATCAAGTCTATTGTTTCCTCTTGACGTTTTTTCGTGTTCGGGCATTATGAGTTTCAACTGGGAGGAGAGCAATGTTATCTGAGAGGTCAGAGGCGGAAGCACACCAACAGGTTACGGGTTCCCTGGCCTCTATCCTCATCAGCTCATCCAGTCGGGTATTCATAGTTGGTTCTCGAGTTTAGCGAGGCGTTCACCGACTTCACTGGAGGGCGCCGAGCAGTCCTCAGTCTCCAGCTCGCGAAAGCCCTTCATTTTGCTTATCTTGCCGCGGGCATTCTGCATTCCAATTATATTCGCGTCCAGCTTCTAGAAGCGTTCATTTGTGTCATCGACTACGACCTGAGTCAGGTCTCCTGTCGATGAGGAACTTCTGAGGGTTTTGTTGTTCTTTCTCGCAAACATGTTTGAGTGCAACGCTCTAGAGGGGGCGTCAGCCCTTCTCCGATAGGGCTTGGTCTAGCCCATTGTTTGATCCCTGGCTTCTACCCGGGGTTCTTGGTGACTGAAGGTGGGGCCTTCTCTACATACAAACTTAGATGTAAATAAGTATATTTATATACTTTCTTAAAATTAACTTAAATATAATCTTACAACTAGACTTAGAGATAAATATTTTCTTTATATATAAACTTTTTTGTGCAGATTTTTTTGAAGCTTTTTTTCAATTTCAATTGGTATCAATTCTAAATGGAAAACTCCGGTGTCAGTTGGGGGGGCTCACCTCTTTGTGCACCAAGGGGGGAGAATGTAACCAGAAACTGAAAGGGGGGACGGTAGGGGTATCTTTTAAATCAAAACATATTTACACGAAAGGACAAATGAAATTTGGTAGTTAATGATTTTGCTGGTAAGAGATGGTGTTCGATCTCTCCAAGTTGACAACTTCAACCTTTACAAGACGATATTCGGTCTCGGAGCGATGTTCGACTTAGAGCAGTGGTCGACTCTCATCTTGATACAGCAAAAATGACAAAGCTTCTCTACCCTGGAAACTTGGAAAGCTTTGGAGCTTAGATGCGAAGAACTGTGTGCGATGTAGATTTCTCGGTTTATTGTCAGTCATTGGTTATGATACTGCCTCTGCGCAAAGCTCGGAGAGGACAAGCAATTTTCAAATAAGTTTCAAATAGAAACCACGTATTTGGAACACACGCAATAGTAGATTTACCAATATCTGGTCAATAGTTATGTTAGGTCTTGATAACATTTGGTGAGAAATTTATTTCTGAATCAAATCCCAGATCAAAGGCTGACACCTTGTATAAAAATTAGACCAATGCTTTCCGTGATTCGTCCGTAAAAGCTATCATTTCCAGTTTTGCAGCCATTCCTAATCCACGGAACGGATACGCTAACCACTCGGTCACGGGGGCCGCCGTGGCCGAGTGGTTAGCGTATCCGACTGCAGTGTCAGCCTCTGGTGCTGCATGTCGCGGGTTCGGGCCTCGGCAGGGACACGGCGGTCTTGTGGCGGGGAGA
>SDVV010020114.1:0-13387 GCA_016164225.1 Gammarus roeselii
ATTTGAAATATAGTGATGACGATCTTGAGGGTAATGATTTAACATAAGATGACTTTAAATATCTTATCCACAACAACATCTTCTTCAATGGTACCGTCCTTTCGGGATGCGACCGCCTGAAACCAAAGTCCTTCGCTTCACATCTCTGCTCGCTCCGTTCCTGAAATATTTCACCGGATACTCGAGCATTTTTTCTCCGAGCTGAAATGCTCTGGGTAGTAGTGGGTGGTAGCTAATAAGAACTGGTGATAGAGGCTCAGGTTTTCTTTTCTATCCTTACAATCTTAAGTTTCCTGTATGTCTGTGTGAATTTCTCAAATGTCGTTGACTAGCAAAATCCGGACACCAAATGTTTAGAAAATTCACATCAGGTCTGCAATTCGGCCCGTTTACACCTACTTTTCGTTATATCAGTCGACCACTGAATTTCTGATTCAATTTTTGCATTTTTGCTGAAGTGCGGTAGGATGTGGCTCCGTTATTTTGCCTTCATAATTGTTTTCTCTTTATAATTGTTTTCTCTTTATTATCAATCATTTTACCATAGTAATCTTCATTTACCCTGAATGGATCTCCAGCAGCAGTCCTAAACTAGACGACTGGCAACATTACATTGTAAGGTATTCATTCCTCGCAGTGGTATTTTAATCCGCCTTGTCATTGATACAACGCAAGTGGTTATACTAATTGGAAAAACATGGCATGATTAGTTTTATAAGAACAACACGTGAGTGAGATCATTATTTTCCGTTAACGGAACGTAAGAACATTTCAATGCAACGCACTGAATGAAACATGCAGGTCACACCTGACTCGCAAATACTTTTTCGTCGGAATACATAACCCTCCGTGACTACTCGTGGCTTTTTGTACCCTCAGTTCAAAAACTAAGCCAGTAGATGCATTAGCCCACCTTCACCTTCCCGAGTATCGCGAACTTGAACCGAAGGTGCCGGAGCAGAAACAAATGGATCATGTGGTGGTCCCGTGACGTCATTCCATTCCTGACGTGATTATTTGTTGATCAAGCGGTTAGAGACTGTTCGAATGGTGCGATTGGCAAGGAACTGTGATACTTCATGAGTGGTTGAGGGTGTGCCGATCAGATTTTCGCTATGAGACAGGTATGTGAGTGGTACCTTGCGAAGGGAATGGATGTGACCCTGATCCGTTCCATCGTGGATCTGAAAAAAGCCTACGATATGGTCGATAGGAAAGCGCTGTGGATGGTTATAGGTTTGAATGAAGTATGAGAACATTTGTTGAGACCAGTAGACAGTTTCTGTGTGGGCAGCAGAGCTTGTCTCAGAGTAGGGAGCGAATGATGGGTAAATTATACCCTGATCAACACTACTTGATCACATGTAGGAATAGACTGCCGTCGTGGGGCCACCACCAAATCCGTTTGTTCCTGCTCCTGGCTTCGTTTTCAAGATCGCGCTTCTCGAAGAGGCCGGGCCGTGGGGTTTAGTGCATATTTTCCTAGTCTGTGCATCTTTGATGTAGCCACCCAATCGCAAAATTTGATGAGTTGGTCATTATGATTTTTGTGAGCGTTTGACCTTCGAGGGTCCGAAATGGATTCATTGAAGAGCACGAAGAACACAATACACAGACGATGGAGAACATTTCAGTACAGTTGAAGCTTCATTTTTTGAGTTTATTTTATCTGTTGTATCCGTTATTGAGAGTAGTTTGGTACAGCAGGAATAAAAGCAAATCAATTTCGCTAATCAACAAAACCAACGTATACATGATACATAATCACATAATTCACCTTCAAAATGTTGTAGTTCGAGTATTTATTAGTTTATTTTAAGGTCTTTAATCGATCAAATCTGGTGAACGACATCCCGCACCTAAGGCAAAAATTGTTCACTTTAGTTCAACATTAATCGCAGGACCAACATTAATCGCAGGACCAGCGTACTTAGGTGCGGCGTGTCGTATACGTCGTGTAGTTTCGAACGATAACTGGATCGCAGTGCGTGTTTTGTTTTGCAAAGGTGTGACGTTTTTTCTCGTCCTCAAATACGGTACAGTATGCATTGCCATACTCTCGGGCGAATAAGCAATCAGAGTGGTGGATGTTTGCATTTTTCCGACATTTGAAGTTTTAGCAGACCACTCGATGAACCACGCTAAATAAGTTGTTTGTAGAATTGAAACTAATCTATCTATCTAACGGTTCAGATGATTTAAATAAATGTAAGAATAAATAAATATATAGCCTATCAAAATATTATACCATCAAGACTCCTTTATTGTTTTATAAGTAAACTCTGCATTTATTATTCAAAAAGGTCACTTTCCAACTTTGTCTTTATCCAGTTGAATAATATTATTTCAACGGAGTTATGGCAAAGCGAGTCCCTGCGGCCGGATTGCCATGACTGGCAGTGTCATGCCTATATGTGTTATGGTGTAGGAGAGTAGTAATAAGTCCTTCTTATATTAGGCATGCAGTAAAACGAATTTCGTATATGAATTTCTTCCACCCAACTAAGTTACCACCGAATAATTGTATCACCAATACTAAAACCGAATTAACATCAAACCTCAACTTATCCCCCATTTCTTGTCTCTTTCTTCTCTCCTTTTCTTTCTCACTCACACCTGCTTTCTCCCATTATACCGATAGCGAGAAGTGGGAACACTAGCACTGAATAAAGTCATCTGGAGATTGACAGATCTAAATCCCTAACGGGATACTTGGCGCTGGATGGTTGATGACGTTGCCCCTTGCTCCTCTCCTCCTCCCTCTTCTAACTTGTCCGGATTACCGTCCTACTTATGAAATTTCCATCTCGTCGTTGTCTATTACTTGTAATTGGTATTCATGCGAATAATAATTCCTCCATCCCCTATGTGCTTCCGTCCCCGGTTATCTTCCATATTGTTCAGTTTTCATCTGGCTGTCTTCATCCATTCCCTCCGTAGCCACCCTCATGCATTCCTTTCCCACGCCAGTTCAATCACTGTCCATCTTTCTTTCCCTGTCACGTGTTAGAGGCTCTACAATTCAGCCCGTCTCCTGCGGTAACTCGACTAATGCAATAATGCCTTCTGTTCCCCTTCAATGGTATGCTAATGCCATGCACAGAACAGAATCCTTCCTTACTAGTCAGAATAAATAAGAGCAGTAAAAGGACGCATCCCATATTGTGACGCATCACTTGCCAATTGGAGCAGATGGTGTCAGGAGGACGTCTGGTTTGGACCAGATTATTATTGTTATTAAATCATTTATTTCCATCGTCTGGCAATGGGTTTTTAATTTGTCTTATATTACACACAAAACATCATTATCATGTACACTATTTGAATTGGCGTAAACGAAAGTTCAATTGAATTCATCGCAGCTCATCGCTAGTGTGTCGTTGGTTCTTATTATATGCAACAAATTATAACAAAACAATATTATAATCAATGATCAACAGATAACGCCTGAGGTATGAATCAGGAATGCCTGTTGTTGGGAAATCAATAATAAATGAGGCTGGACAATCATGAATTAACGGGGTGGGGAATTCGCGAGTACATGTGGTTGGGACTATCACGAATTCATAGGGTTGGGGGCAAATCGCGAATATATGGGGTTAGGAAATACTGACAACATGGGATTGGAAAACTAATATATTGCGTTAGCATATTGTACAGATGACTCTAAAAAAAAATATGAATGAAGAATAGGTGGAATTTGTAGCACTACTGTGTCTGTTCATCTGAACGCATATCCAAAAATTATTGTGTAAGTGCTGTTGGATCGCAATTCTCTGGGAAAGAACATTCGCTATCAAGCCGTGAATGAGGGAAGAGTGTTCTGATGGTTGCTTGACCTGCTTCTCTTAATCATATATTAATTTACACTGCAAATATTTCCTCGCTCCCGGACAATCGGTTGGAGTGCTACGCAGATGCTTCCACGTTGATTAACAGAATAGTTGAGCTGAATGTTCAATAGCTTAGAATGACTAAGTGAATGTGTTGTGTCAATACTCAGGTTCTAAAAAGATCGAGCATTTATTGGTTCTTGTTAGAACTGCCTGGCAACTCTGATACTGATCTCGATTAAACAACACCCGAAGAGAAAGCAGTCAGTTAACGTAATTAATTTGAAATAGATGGTTTTGAATCATAATGATTCTAATAATATATATTGCACTATTACATTTTTTCGATGTGATATTTAGGTTTTCCTGCAATGCAATAACTACACAAACCAACGGTCAAGATGCCACACCACATTGTCATCTAAATGTCAATGTACCGTGTAAATGATACGAAAATGGCATTGGACACACAAAAGTCCGCCAAGTTCATTACGTCTGAACCGATGAATTGGCTTTATAGCCCTCAAATAATCAATAGAAGCAGATGATTCAGAGTACAACTGCTAGGCACTGTCAGTTATTCCATACACCGAGCTGCCCAAAATCATTGACTGATGTCGACGACGCTACCTCCCAAACTATGTATACAACCCCCGGAGCAATCCCTGATGTGCTTAAGTAGGATGTGGTATGGAACAACTACGATCCTATAGCAATGACCAGATAAACAACGTACTCAATGGGAGCTTTTCACCCAAAAAAAAAAAAAAAAAAAATGAGCTTCCTTTTAACAATTATTTCAAGCACACCCTGACAAATCTAACTTAACTCTGCTCCAGTATCCAGTACTGCACAAAACTTAGATGATTCAAAAGTGCCATAGAGCTGTGGCTGGTTACCAATGTCATGGGCACATGCAATTGAATTAGACTCCATAATCAATGGTTGTTTGGTAAGTTGTTCACCTACTTCATCATCACTTATATAGTGATCTGAACATTCATTAGATTTGGTTGGTGGATAATGATTCAAACCGAATTCCCTGGACACGATAACAGATTGGGAGGAACATAATTCTGAGGGTTAAAATGAATTCCACTGATACGATGAAGATGAAAACAGTGGCAGTAATCTTCAAATTGATAAATGACTGATTGGGCTGTCCAAAAGTATACATGCATTTTGACTCTGAATAGGTAACCGGCTGCCATAAGAACTACAAGTGACCTATGCACAGCATAAATTTCAAACTTTTGCGAGAGTCACGGTTCAAATTCAAATTGTATAGGTCAGGACTCATGGTCAGTTCGTCAACCAATTTCATGCGTAAAGCCAAATAATCGGAGATGTTGATATCCAATGTTCTACTCAATGCCCGAGATAAACTGGTAAACAGGGAATCGATTCCTTCTGTTACTGTTCGCGCATCCATCACTAAGTACGGGAACCTAATCCAAAAATTACTGTTTGGTACCTGATTTCCTAACCGGGCCACTGCAGCAGCGGCAGGATTCAAATGGTCGGGGGCATAGCGAATTTCAAACACGTAATCAGAAAGCTCTTCCAACGTTCTGGCTAGGCGTGAGCAAACCAGACGCATATTTTGCAAGTGGACAAATGGCTATTGATCTGTATACAAATGAATTCTATGTCAAATCAGAAGGGTAAGGAAGTTTCAATCTCCCCGCGTAAAGCTGTTAATTTGCGTTCAAGGCTGGGGTAATTTAGCTGTGAGTGACAAAAGGTCATAGATGCTAAACCAATTATTCTGTGAGATTCCCCTTGTTGTTGAACAAGATATGAGCCAGTTCAAATTCTGATGCATCTACCCACTGTTCCAACTTATGAACATCATCTCTGTAATCAGGGTAGGTCAATTCCAAATCTTGCATCATCTCTGGTTCCACTCTATCAAAAGTTTCATCCATCTCCTTTTGGTACGCGACCTCCAGTTAACATTGGAAGGGCTTCTGAATTTCTGAACAGTTAGAAATTAATTTATGTTAAAAATTGATCAATCCAAGAAATTGCCAAAGTTCACCTACTGTTTTTGATTTGGCGTGGATTGAAAATTTTTGTAAAAATATAGGAGTTTATAAAATAATAGATTGGTTTACTTCTGACGCGAACTATTTACATTTTGATGGTTTGATTTTAATGGTATAGGTTGTCAAGATATGAAGAACTTCTAAGACGAGTAGAAGATGCTCTTCAGATGAGTCGCTCATGATCAAGATGTAATCAATGTGAGCAATTACCTTGTAAGCGGGGAATGTGCCCAAAACCGCCTGGATTTTTTGCTAAAAAGCAGACGGTGCATTTCGTCACCAAAAACTAAGTTATATGAATTGCAAATGATTACGTTGTGTTGAAAAGGCCTTGTATTGCCTACTTTGTTCATCAATGGGAAGCTGGAAATACACACGTACCAAATCTAAGCTAGTGTAAAAATTTGTGCCGTGCAAGCAAACCAAAACTAGTCAGATAAATTTGGAATGGCAAACTTATCAGGGATAGTTACTATGTTGAGTTACTGGTAATTGATACACATGCGGATCGAACCATCCTACTTCCGGGGTGAGACTAGGTTCCAGCTGTCCCTCATGGATCATCATTGCCACGGTGACACAGCCCTGTACATGAGAAGATCTAGTTCCAACTACATTAAGGGTCGCTTCCCTTCAACAATTTTCTAAACCCAACTTCCTACATACCTTTTCCGATACTAAATATGTTGCTGCTCCGGTGTCCACAATGCCTATTGCCGATGCAGTGCCGATTTATACTATCACCTTAATGAGTTCCGCATCCTTCTCTATCAAACATATTTTACGTTCAGGTACCCTATCTAGATCCAAAGTATCCTCCATAGGCGCGCTGGACTCGGAAGCAGTGTCAGCTGAAATTGCGCGTGACGTCGTCTCGTGCTAAGAGTTGTCTTGGCGGGCGTGTAACATACCGTCATGAGTCGTAATCCAGGTAGTCACCTCCTGTCACGAGTCGTATTGCAGGGAGCCTCACTACCCGTCAAGTGTCTTTGCGCAGGAGGCATACCTTCTGCCATAGGCCGTCTTGCAGCTAGCGTCAAATACCGTCATGAGTCGTCCTTCAGGTATCAGCATCTGCAGGTAGGGAATCGGCTTGGAAATAGTGTGACCTGACGTAAGGAGCTTGCAAGTGTTTACAAGTGTAAGAAGACAACAACAAACTTTATGGGCTAAACTAGGGTTGCATTTTAATGGTAAAAGGATTAGTTCTGAAGTAGAAAGTCTAAGATCGTTCCATGTTGCATTGTGATTGCTGAATTTAAAACATCAAAATATTTACCGGCAATTCGTGCAGAGTTTACCGAGCCGTGACGAAAACAGCTCGATTGTATTGTTTTTCACCACCTTCGCTGTAAGCTTGTTCCATTTTTGTACAAGCTCTATACGAGAAGAAATTGAACGTGATGTCGTGTGAGAAACGCTTCCCAAAGATCTTTTATCCAATATTTCT
Organism: Gammarus roeselii; assembly: GCA_016164225.1. Taxonomy (NCBI): domain Eukaryota; kingdom Metazoa; phylum Arthropoda; class Malacostraca; order Amphipoda; family Gammaridae; genus Gammarus; species Gammarus roeselii. The sequence goes on from SDVV010020114.1 coordinate 7,332, forward strand.
GGTCATTCCGTCTGCATCTAGAGTGAAAAAGCTTGCTCGGGCTACGTTATTTTTACCCTTCATAATCTCCCACACCTCGAGCGTGTCACCTCTGACTCGACGCTTCTCTAGTGAATAAAGTTTGAGTTCCCGTATTTTGTCTTCGTGCGATTTATTGCGCAGCAGATAAATCGCATTTCCTACGATATGGATACCAGAATTGAACAAAATATTCGAAATGCGGTGTAGCAAATGCATTGTATAACCTAAGAATACTGTGACAATTTCTGTACGAGATAGTGCGGGATATCCTACTTAGCATTTTGTTGACTTTTTTGGCAGCATCGTTACATTGCTCGCTGCTTTTTAAGTCGTTACTTATGATGACACCTAATTCTCTCTCTTCGGTGACAGGAATCAGTTTATATCCGGACTTAGAATATTTGTGTTTGAGGTTAAGAGGACCTATGCGCCTAACTTTACAATTGTCTACATTAAATTTCATTTGCCAGTTTTCTGACCAATCAACACTATTTTGCAAGTCTAATTGGTTCGGTTTGCATATTCCCTCCTATCATAGTATTGTACATGATTGCCAAGTCGAATGCACGTACCATCTAGATCGGTTATGCATACATGACGAGAACTGGACCTAACACAGATTCTTGAGGCACACCGCTTGTTACATTACCCCATGATAAGAAAGCTCCGTTAGGTATAACTCGCTGCCGTCTGTCAGTAAGCCAACACTTTATCCAGTTGAGAAGGTCACCTCAAATAGCGCTTGTGAGGGACTTTATCGATAGCCTTTTGAAAATCAAAGTAAATGACATCGATTAAAGATTTTGTGTTCTGGATAAAATTAAATTCCTAAAACAAAACTGGCAGGTTCGTCAGACAGGAACGATTGAGTCTAAAGCCATGCTGAGAGTCACCTGTCAACTTATTTGATTATAAGAAGTCTGTAATTTGTTCGTTATCAGACTCTCCATCAATTTGCCAATGACTGAGGTGAGACTGAATGGTCGGTAATTGACGGGACAGTTTTTGTTCACTCTTTTAGAAACGGGAATGACGTTGGCCTTTTCCATTGAGAGGGATAATTCCCATTTGTGGGTGATTGGGTGAAAATGTTTGATAGCTGTTCGGCGATTTCTGGGATGAACTTGGTCTAGACCTGGAGTAACTTTCAATTTATCTACACATTTATTTACTTCGTCAGGAGAAACGTTTACTGTGCTAAGAGCGTTTACTATGATCCAGGTCCAGACCAATTTCTGGGATGAACTTAGTCTGGACCTGTAGTAACTTTCAATTTGTCTATACATTCATTAACTTCGTCAGGAGAAACGCTTACTGTGCTGAGGGTTTTAATTTGTCGTTTCGCTGTGACATCCAGTGCACTAGGGGATATCCGGATTACCTAACGTAACTAAAGAACCTAATCATTAGTTTAGTGAAAAACTCCTGTTATTGTCACCGTTTTCTAGCTCACCACTATCGTTCACAAGAGAACGTATTGGAGATCTTAATGTTTTGCTCGACATATAACTAAAAAATTGTTTCGGATTGGTTAGGCGTTAACCGTAATTTCATTTTCATTATATTTCTTTCTACGTTTCAGGACCTTCTTTAGAACTCTTCTTTTGGTGTTTCTGTTTTGTCAAATGCTTTCTTTTGCGACTGAAGCTGCTGCAGTTCTCCTTCCCAGTACTTCGGCGGATTGACCTCTGGTCACCTGTTTTCACGAGAGACATTCTCAAGTTCAATATTTTTAAGTATGGTCAGAGAGTAGATTAACAATTGGCTGACAACACGACCGAGGTTAAATGTGCTGTCGCCATTATGCCATCAAATGCCATATAAGCTGGCTAATCTTAGGTTAGGGACTTAATCGTAGTTTATTGAAGCTTTCAACTCTAGCTCCACCTTAAAACGGACACAGTTATGATCGCTAGTTACGAGATTTTCTCCCACTTCAACGTTCGTGACATGAGAGTCTCTTTCACACAATAGAGATTCAGGGATATTGTTGCCTCGTGCGGGAAGTCAACTCATCGTTTGCAAAATCAATCAAACGTTGGCCGGTGGCACTGCATACGTCTATTTCCCAATCAATGTCAGGGACATTGAAGTTTCCAAGCACAATACTGTGCTGTGATGTGAAGACATCAATGGGGGCGTTGTAATGATCGATATCCTCTGCAACCTTGCTTGTTGGGGGACGACTGATGAGGGTGATATGGCACTTTGTATGCTTTTCCGATTAGAAATGATAATAAGTTGTGTCGGTTGCTTTGAATATTGATTTAAACAAGTGCAGATTTTTTTTTACGAGTAACAACACTCCTTCGTCCTCTCGGCCGTGTCTATCTGTGGAACAGTGATTTTCCGGGGAGAGTAAATTTGCCTAAATAATGCCTGGTTTTCAATTTCATCTACGATTCTGTGATTGCTGTTGTGTACATATTTTAATTCAATGCAAGGATACCTAATACTTCGATTTTGTCTCGGAGACTTTGAGCGTTTACATAGTAGCATTTGAGAATTCCGACAGCCACACTAACTTGATTTTCTTGACTTGAACTGCTACTATCTCGAGCCTTTGTTTCGGAGCCATATCTTTTATTTTCATTTTCATGTACTATAGTCGTGGGGCGGAGAATACTGTCTCTAGCTCGGATTAGATTGATGTCAGGAACTCTTCGGCTAATACCTGCCTGTTTTTTTGATGAGCTCATGTCTTGGTTGCGTATCTAGTGTCGGCACGGGTGGAGGCCGATGAGTTGTTCCATTGGAAACTGCTGGCGGAGTTGTTGGTTGGATATCGAGTACTTATTTTCTGGAATGAGACCAGTGCTGATGCTCTGAAGGATGTTGTCGAGGGTATCAAGTCCATCCGTGTGTATGCGAGCCTTGCTGGTGATTCTATTAAAGTCATATTACTTTAGGTCGATCATCGCTTCCCACTTATCAGACAATGTGATTTTCTGAGCCTCGGAGAAAGCTGCTGAGTGATTGTTATGATATATCTTTCTAAACTTGCATCATCTTAGTTTCGGATGGGCTAGGATGCTCTGCTACTGTACCTGCTCTAGGCTAATGCACCTACTTCATGCTACTGTACCTGCTCTATGCTACTGTACCGGCTCTCTCTACTGTACCTGCTTTGCGCTACTGTATTTGCTATATGCTACGCACCTACTTTATTCTACAGTACCTGTTCGACAGTCAATAAACATTTGAAGCTAAGAAGTTGTATGATTGGAATGAATCGACGGTGCCAAATAGAAAGAGGGGGCACAGCACCATGAAATGTTGAATGTCTCCACTGATCAAATTGATGATTTCTTCATTCGCAACGTTCGTAATCCAGCTTTGCAAGAAAATTGTATATAATGCGAAATAATCACAATTCCATTCGAAACCTTTATTATGTACTATATTTTGAATTTGGATGGAGAAACAACCACTCAACCAGGTCAAGGGCCAATGTAACCTAAATGCGTCTCCGTTGCATGCTAATATTGATCGATGTCCGCTTAGATTTGAGCTAACTCACATCATTCTATTGGTAAGAAATTTTGCTCCTCTCGTCTATTTCGTTCGAAGTACTTTGTCGCTACGACATAATCACAGAGCATGAACAACTGGAGATAGATCAAGCTGCATACAGTTGCTTGACCCCGTACTTTGGGCAACCAACAGCCGAAGTCCATCAAACGTAAAAGAAACATCTAACGCAGCGATACTTACCCTAGTGACCACAAGCGCTGGGCAACATGTCGCCGCAACGTTGCACCATGGGTAATGGATGGCAGAGTGCACCAGCAGCGCCGTGACGATGTGACCATCACATGGCTGCACCCAACTGTTGGTGCCGACAGTAGGGCAAGGCGCTAACAATGTTGCCGTTAGCACGTTGCTAGATGTTACATTTGCACAAGGAGGTCGCTGTGTCGCTACGGCAATGCCCTAGGGACACATCGTGCGTGGAAAGTCATAAACGCTTGAATCAATTGTCATCATTTAATATATTTCGAAATAGAATAATTGTAACAAGAACTGTTTTCTGAAATAGAGGAGCCATTGGAATGCAGACTTCTGAGTCGATAAGGGAAATTAGTGTATAGAGTATTGATCAGGTACAATTTATTTCTAGATGAAACAATTAAATTATCACTATAGTGCATTATATAAAAATAATATATTTTTCAGGGCACGCCACGACATTTTTTTAACGAATCTTCCATTCACATCGAATAATCGTACTATTCTATTATTCCATGTGACGTGACGACGGCAGTCACCGCGCGGCATTATCTGTCGGACTAGATCGTAGTAGTTCTTCAGGCAAAGTAATTTAACAAAACATTTATTTGTAATTGATAAATTTAATTTGATTAATTAAAGCAAACCGCCTGGGACTTGGCTCTTCTCGTGGCGTTGAATTAATTTGACTCCGGTTAATAAAAAATATTTAAAATATGAATATGAAAAGGTTAAGGCGTGATAGGTAAATTGACGCACTTCATAATTATCAGGCGAAGAGACCCAAACAAATAATCTTTGGTAGATTTTCTTCAATTCATTCAATTGATTTACAAATACAAATAAGGGTACCTTGAAATTGCAAGTATCATTTATTTAGTTGCATTGAAGCAGCTCCATCTGCAAACACCAAACTGCGTAAAAATGTAACACTAAAACTTGAGACAGAATTTCATTCATTCAATTTGCCAAATTGGATGGTGACCCCATAAATCATATTCGATTCACTTGTTCATTTTGATGATTTAAGTTCAATTGTGTTTTCGTGCATCAGTGTATACGCATTTATTCATTTATACGATGAATGAAAATAACGCTGCACTGCCATTATGGTTGAGATCATCATATTTGTACTAGCTTGATGTAATGTGTTGAAACAATATAGAGATACGAACACTGACATCAAGAGAGGTGGTCGTTAAATAGTAAATGGCGATCGATATGAGCATGTCATGTGCATAGTGTTATTAGGATTAATGTAGAGTCAATTAGGGACCTCTTCAATTTAATTTGAATATTATAGCTGGATCTTTGTCGTCAATTGTGCTCAAATTTCACGAATGGCAACTGCGTATACATGCTGATTGGCACTCAAACAGCATTTACGTTGTCACTTATAATTAAACTGCATCAAATATAAATAATATATTTTAAGGGCACGTCACGCATTTATTTTAACGAATCTTCCATTCACATGGAATAATCATACTAAAAATACATCATGTAATGTATGGCATCCTCATTGACAATTTTTTTTGTACACTTTTCATTGTGTCGGTAGTAACTAAAATAGGAAACGTAATCCCTCTTATCGAAATCTTGTTCCTATTCCTAACATCATATTACAAAAGTTATAATACCAAACCCGTTTTCGAGTCATAACTTTAATTAACTTGGAATTCTCGTCCTTCACCGATTCCTTGTCACGACTGCAGTCGCCGCGCCACCTAGTGGCCAGCTAGTATTCGTTGTGTTCCGTGGCAAGACAACGAAATATGTTTAGCAAAATTGATTGTAATTAGGCTGGTGCTTAAATGTAGCTATTATTGTATTGTAATAGGCCCTGTGGGTGGTGTTGAAAAAGTGACCCGCGTCTCTTCCCAAGGCTGTAGCAAAAAAAGGCGTGCATTTCATCCGCGACGCCGCCATTGTTTAAGGAACCTAACTCAAAGAACTAATTTGTTCGTTTCCTGGCTGCTCTTACCTGGACAATATAACTCCTAATGTGCCTACCTGGTCTGTTCTTTGTTATAAAAAAGGCAACCTCAAGACAGCAGCAAACTATTTTACCCTCTTTCTCTGTTAATGTGTTTTGCTTGACTGCTCATTCATGTAAGCACTGTCTTTGTCCTAATTAGCTTGGGCCTTTTTTAGTGAAAAAGTACTACAAGTAAATAATGCAGGCATCTGATGCATCAATGAGTGCATCAGGCGATGAGAAAATTTTGTAGCACCTGATGTTTATGACATTATTTTTTTATTGTGCTTTTGTATTTTCTTTAATATAGTCAATCACTAAGCTATTT
>SDVV010020115.1:0-13387 GCA_016164225.1 Gammarus roeselii
TATATATGAAGCCCTCGACAAGACTCTAAATGTCACTTTACCATATATGTTATATTCTGTTGTTGTCACTCTCGACCCATATTAGTTAGAAAAGAGGCCTCTATTTTTCAACTTAGATGGATTGAATGTTAAAAGTATACCATATTTGTACCCAGTTGCCTACAAACGGACACAAGGTCGCATACTATGTTTTCTTATTTTACTTCAATATCTCCAGACACTACATCTTAAGACGACTTGCACGGCTGATATGCCTTTCTTTCCTATACTTTTCATATTCATGACGATGACTTCGTTTCAGATGTCGACACACATTGCTGTCGGGTATAAGTTAATCCAATTTTTTTTTGGGCAAAGATTACAGACCTTCATCACCCATTACTTTCAAGCAATCGGTGACTTAAGCTATACCTCATTCTTCCACAACATAATCACAACGTTGACTGAGCAAGATCTGATCGGACTCTGGTTTATTTCATACCAATCTGTAACACATTTGCATCATTTACCCCGGGATAGGTTTATGGCTCGTTTCACGCCTTGAAACATATTCTTCTACCGATTTCGACAATTCGATGTTACCTCCAACTGACACGATGTTTGCAATTAATTGTTTAACCTTTGAGTTTAGGTTAATACAAACATTTCATTGAGGATTTACATAGCTTTATCAGTATTTATTAGTAATAATTACAGACCTTTCTGGATGCATAAATGCTTTTCTACCTCGTTGTTCTGATTTGAAACAGCATGGTTCGTACATTCGTACATACCTACATCTTTATGTTTCAGTTTACACTCAAAGTCCTCCATATGCTCCATCATATCCTTGGTACGAATACCGAAGGATGTTCCATTCCCGTGAGTCCATAAATCAAGTGCTTCTTTTGCGTGATATTTAATTATTTGAATCTTCTCCAATTCCAAGTACTGCCAGTTTTCATCCGAAAGAAATTGTTGCATTCGATCCAGATTTTCTCTTGTTCTTAGGTAGAATTTGTTTGCTACTACCCCAGCTATATTACACATGTGAAGAGTTTTTGCTTGGATCATACCAACTTCGAGATTTACCTTTTTATTTTCTTTTAACTCTCGTACATAAGACTGAAATGTATCGAAATTAGTTACCCAAATCAAGCTTGATTCATTCTTCATCCATACATGAATAATTTTCCCCACTCTTAAGACTCTTGTTCTACGCATTTGTAGAGAAGCGTTATTTCAACAGAACTAAATATATGTTCGAACCAAGCTATATGATCTTCGGAATTTTTTTCATCCAAAACTGGAAAATAAAATTTTGAGACGTGAACATTCATTTTGTTTATTCTAAGACGAAATGTACGCCTTCGCTTGTTCGCAACGCAACACTGACTTCAATCTCGGTATGCAGCTATCTAAGTTTGAAAATGGGGGCCTCTCTGCTAATTAATATGGGTTGTGAGTGACAACGATATAAATAACATATATGATAAAGTGATATTTAGAGTCGTGTGGAGGGCTTCATATGTATATATCAATGACTGAATACCATACATAGGGTCAGGTTAGGTTAAATTTTGATGGGTGTGAATAACATGTAGAAGTGATGTAGAACTGTGTAAAAAAATCAAGAATCGTATGAAAATATCTATAACAATCAAACAAACGATGTAATTTACATTTGAAAAAAGTATGAAATTTGCTAGATCAAAACTGAAGGTGTAAATCAAAACTGCAAAGGATAGATCAAAATGTAGAGTCAAGTGGAGAACATGAAAATTAAAATATCAAACATCGATGAATTATTATCATACGTAGGCAGGAAATCTCGAACGATGACACACAATTCTCGGTAAAGTTAGATTAGGTTAGGATGAGTAAAAACTTTTAACATAACATGCCGTGAAGCTAACCCACAATGAATATCATATAACAAAAAAAAAGGACTTTGTTCTAATGAAAAAATCACAGATCATAGGTAAAATGTTACAGATGATGAACGAGCGTGTATCTTGGTGCAAATGTGAGTATTTGTCTACATAGTGCCGGCACAGGTACCTGCATCACCACGTAAATATATGCATTGTGCCGGCACATGTGCCTGCACAGTGCCGACACAGTGCAGTTATCAGCCTTGTATATATGCATTGTGCCTGCACATGTGCCGGCACAGTGCCGTCATCGGTCCTATATATATGCATTGTGCCGGAACAGTGCCGCCATCGACCCTATATACGCTTACATTATGCCGGCATATGCCGGCATCAACACTGTATACGCCGACCTTGTGCCGGTCAATGCCGTCCGTCATCAACCCTGTATACGCCTAGATTGTGCCGGCATATGCCGGCATATGCCAGCACCGACCCTGTATACACCTACATTGTGCCGGCACATGCCAGCATATGCTGGCACCGACCCTGTATATGCTTACATGGTGTGTGATAATAAAAAAAAAAACGTAAAATAGAACCATGTGGTGATTTAATATGTATATCGCATATAAAAATGACTAAATATCATACAGAACCATCAAACTTGAATGAAATATATAAATATTGGTGAGGTTGGTTAGGTTTGGTTACCTAGTTATGAATGGCAACCCCTTTTGCATTCATTGATATTTGATCTATGTTTTCGTACATTGATATATATTTCGCTAATTATGTACGTTAGACATATCCTAGATCTTGTTGATTGCGGACCTTACATCACAGAACAATAGTAAAATGCTAGAATGGATTTATTTAATATTCGTTATGATAGACGGAAATGGTAGGAGCAAGAAATTCAACATTACAACAAAGATCTTATTCTGACACTAAAACCATACATAAAACTTGCTAACGCTTTATCACAAATAACCATCACTGATATATGCGGCAAGCGTTCATAATCGGTGTTAACACTGCAGCCTACTAGCGAGCGATCACCAAACATTACTTGAAACTTATCGATATCACAGGATTTGCTAAATATTGATAAAAACTATAGAGCCAGATGGATAGATTTGATATGAATATAGCTAAAATCAATGAAAATATACCTAACATAAGTATGTGAACGTATTTTTTTAAATTCTTGGATAGAATAGGTTTGGATAGGTTAGGATGGGTTAGGTTTACGGTCATCATCACAAATCTTTAGTTTAAAATGCTACAGTGGATATTGTGAACGCTCGAATAAGTCAGATATTCTGAATGGGAACGAAATCTCATAACAAAGCCTGAATTAATCAATAATTTCTCAGTGTAAAAACTGTAAACGGATCACAAACATTTATAAAAGTAGGACCTGCGAGAAAAAGTATCTAGTGAAGACATGCGAGCGAATAACATGATTGAGATGTATATTAAATTAATTAAGAATTTCGTAACTAAAACTCCACACAGATCTGGTAGATTAGTTCTCCAAGATGACTTGGAACCGGACGCAAATTCAATGTCGATAGTTAAAACAAACCAATATTTTGGACCATTACATCCAATTAAGCGTATTCTATAACCAACATTCCACGAATTTAGGCAAATTTATACCTATTACAGATATAATCCTATGATAACAATTGAAATCATACAACAACATGAACTACATAATAGCTAAATGAGATTCTCTACTCATTCCTAACCGACATTGATTATTTATTATATACGGTGTATCCTACCACATCCAGATGATAAATCCTACTCCAATATCACACATGATCTGGTTCATGACTAGAATCGTATACTAACCTAACAGCCATACCGAAAATATCTGACATTTAAAAGAAACATTGAGTTCATGAATAATATAGAAATAATACTACGGTATCCGTTCAAATCTATAACAAATTTCTAGACCCAACAGATGCTATGCCTCTCGTAGGACGAAATCGAGGCCCAATGTATCATATCAATGAACTCTACAATGCTTTACTAGGTTACTTTCCAGCAATCTAACACTGATACATAACAAATTTAGAAGTAACGCACAGTCATGATACATTAACTCAGTGATACCATGCATCTGTTTAGTCCATCATCTGTGAACAACGTCGAGCAAAGTCACATTCTGGACATAACCAAGAATCTATTCACTGGTACAGCTGTCAGGATTGAGCCTGACAAGAGTCTCATAAAGTGCGGCCATAAAAATTTGGGCATCTGTTCACTGACTACCTAAGCAAATCACTACAACGATCAGCAGCTTGTTGCATAATCTCTCAAAAAAACATGGAACTTACGACCAACATCCAGAATAACTTACAAATTCACGTTGAACATGGATGAACTACAAATGACTACCAAAAAGTGTAAACCGCATCAACACCAGGACCCATCCATCCAGTAAATCGTCGTCTAAAACGTCAAATTACACTTGCTAGGGTTCAATGACGAAATTGTACAAAGATTTACTCCCCTTAAACATACAGTCCTATGATTATTTTGGAACAAATCATACAACAATGATAAAATAACTACCTAATTCTCTACTCTGCTCTAATTAACATTATAAATTGTAATACACTATGGTATTCATCATAGTAAATCAGTCAACTCATAAAAATAAACGTACGCGCAACGAACTTTTGCCTACGGGACTCTCCAACTCCTCCTAAACATTGAGGTATGGTCCAACAATAAACATACAATAAGCTACTACAAGACCAAGTTTGTAACAAATCGAATCTCCTATATCAATAATATCCACGTCAAACATTTACCAGGATGTAAATAGATATATAAGACACTAAAAATATACAACATGTAACTAAATTATACCGGAAATAATGTTCTACATTGCATATACAAACATAATATATCCTAATATTCCTATATTTGTATAAAATACCAATACTTTACATCGTAGATGGAAACTGTACATAGAACATACAAAACTGAATTAAATATACGAAAACGCACGAGTTATAATAAAGAAAGAATATCAATCCTCTACCATACCCACAACATATATTAAAAACATGATGTACGAGAAAAATAATATCATGGAACCAACCAAACCACTCAAGTTAATAAGTTGCCATGACATGTGACTGATTTACATAACTGAAACATATAGTAAATGATGTGGAATACTTCTACACGAACACGCTATGGTGTATAGAAATCTAATGAAATCCTTCTCCAACTCAGTCCAAAACAGGGTTAAATTAAATCTGCTTAATTAAAGTAACCACGGCTCAATCATAACGAAATGTCATATATATTCACAGAATACCAAAATGATGCCTGAAATATTGTGCTACATGGAAGATGCAGACCTAAAATATCCTAAAAACTCCTATAATCGTATTAGATATCTATTCAAAATACCGAAAACAAGACTAATTCCACATATATCAACCGATCATTACCAAGCATGCGTAACACAATATAATAAATTACCATAAATCCATATCGTTCAGCTACTCTCGCTATAGGTCATTCAAACAATACTCACTATACAAAAAAAAATCTTGATATGACTACCCGAACAGTCTACATACGCTTGATAACGGTCCATTTGCAAAATGCGGATACATAGTAACACCGATATATCTGGTTCAAAACTGGATAATGCGTTTTGGGGTAGATAGATTCTCGTAGCAAAGCTGCTGCATCAACCCAAAAGACAAACATCGACCCATTTCCTGCCAAACTAATATACCATACTATTCCAATAGATATGATATACATATGAAATCAATAGATAGGAAACACAAAACGTTGCCCCAAAAACAACCAATAGGCTTTAACCAAGCATCCAACCGCTAAGAACCCCCAACCAGCCACCGAATGAGTTAATTATACCCCAACTATGTATGAATACAAACATGAATGTGCAGAAAAAATACATAGAATCATTAGGCCAGACATAAATATATAATGATATACAACGATCAAAACGTAGAAATAATGGCAAGTTGACCGTGGAAATCACTGATAGTACACAAAACAGGGTTCAACAAAACTCATGACTGAACATTCCAGGAGTGCATCAAACTTTTTGCCTAGGGGGTCCTCTACCGCACCCCACCCCACCAGAAATATGATATAACAATATTCCTACCAGAAACGAATAAATATATATAATGAGCAACTGAAAGAAGCCAAGAGTACCCCAAATACTGTAAACAATAATAGATAATATAAATTAAAATGTTCATAACATAAACCCTCCCAATATATAATCTGAAGCATGGGGCGAAAACACCCCGACCCTTCAATCCGTTCGCATCGCCCGCCTGCCTTATCAGTGACTCCGCCAATTTTGCGCCGCCCACCTTCGCGCCGATCGCCTATACGCCGCTGAAATGTTATGTGCAAATTCCCGTAGACCGGACAAAATTCGCGTTTTGTGGTCATATACTCTACTGGTGACGCCACGACGAGCACATACGAGTTTTGAAGCCATCATGCTGCGACTTCATTTTTCAGAGCAATTCGTGGCCAATTACTCCTGTTACATCTTCAACTCCAAGGAATTACCAGTTATTATATTTAAATAACATATAACAACGTAATTCGATGAGGGCCAAGGGGAAGGAGCTCTCATGTAGGAGACAGTTAAATGCTTGTGGTGGGGGATGGGCAGGTCTGCATTTAATCAAGATTGTTCCTGTGGTAAAATGATATCGAGAAAGAACCCCAAAAACAGCTGCAGAGCAGAAGATTTTTCAAACAGATGCAGTGAGTTGGTAAGAGAAGCTTGGCTGCCAGCCCATAGCTAATGAGGAAGAATTTGGGAGAATAACAAGCTGGCAGCATCAGAGGAATATTAATTACACAAGTATTTGTCTATGGTTTCCATACTTTTGGAGTACTTGAACTCAGTCCGTACTGCTTTTTCGTCTGGCAAATTTAGGTTGCCGAAGAAAATGGCGCTTACCCTTGCCGAGATTGACAGTTTGAGGAAAACAATAATCTTATCTGTGAACACCAGCGAGTGCCCCTAAAAGACCAACTTGTCACTGCGGTATCCAACCTTTGCTTGATAGTCGGTGGAGTCGCTAAGTGAAGGAGGAATCATTCGAGCCACGCAGAGGTCGGCATTGGAGAAAAATCCTGGAGATTATATCTCTCTGTATTCAGAGCTACAAACTGGAAACGATCTATTTCCGGCTTTTACAGATCGCAGCAACAACAACAGCATTGTGACAACAGCAATGGTTTCAACTTCCACGAATTCTGATTTTACCACGGATGCTGCTACGGAAACCACGATGAAAGCAGTGTTAGCAAAGGATGCCTCAACCAATATTAAAAAAATTGACTCGTCTGTTTCTCCAATATACCCGTGTCAGATAACGTTGATGAAGCACAACAATCTTCGACGACTTTGCTCGAGTCTGACAACTTAAGTTCTACCTTAAGTATCTCACATGTTGGAGTAGAGAGTAAGCCAACGCCGCAATCTTCATGTTATAATGATAGCGTCCCAGTATTCTAATCAATGATATGTTCCTGGTGCCAGCTAGGGGTCATTACGTGAAATTTTGCAAGAGGAAACAAAAACTGTGCTTAATTTGGGGAGGTGAACACAAAATTAACCAGTGTGCAAAGTTTGTGATAGAGTCCGTACCGTCTTCAAAGTTTCCTTCATGTAGTAGTCAACATCTAGGTAGGTGTCGTCTTTGTATTGCTCACCAAGAAAATATTACACTGGTGGGGCAATTGGGGACATTCTGAGGATCAGTGGCGGTATAGGCCCCATCGCTGTTCGATCTGTGGAAGCCCATACCACAGTCTAGGATCATGTAGCCTAGTTGTGTAGCCGCAACCCATCACCTCTCCGACTGGTGCGTTTGGGGAGAAATTGTGTGTGTCCGTACCAGGAGTAGTTTATATTGGCTATTTGTAGTGCGGAGTGTTTTTTTACAATGATGTTGCCAGTGATAACGTTGGGGTTGGCACTGAATTTTCTATAATTACTGTCTACTTATGATCCTTAAAGAAAGGTAGACGTGTGATGTGGATTCTTCCCCGTTAATTGTATTCTTTTGTAGCTGTGGCTATATCAAGCTAGAGCATTGTGTGTGTTAGCTCACTTTGAAGATCATGCATTCTATAGTAGGCCGACTTGTGTGCCGCTTCTGAACTTTAATTAAATAATAGTGTAAAAAATCACGATCAACTCGTGCCGTTACTGCGATACAATTTTGAATGAAGTGTGAATGAAGTGTGATAGGAAACCCATTTCGGTAGTGAACGGGGATGAATTGTTCTTGATGTGTGGACGCCAGTTTAGCGAGTGAATCTGTGAACTCATTTATTCTTATTCCCGAGTGAAATTCGAACGCTTGGCCTGTCTTGGACGTGGTAAATGGGCGCGGGGTGTGTAAGTGCCGTGTAGTGCAGTGAGGTAGTTGAGGAGTTGATTTGTTTTGATAATTGACATTGTATATCAGAGTGCGTACAACACAGAGTAAACGGAGGCTTCTTGTGGGAGGCGAGTTGAGCACTTGCTTGCCCCTCACACAGAGACGGTTCCCACTCCGAAGACTGGTTTGGAGCAGTCAGTGAATATTTTTTTCTGAACAGCGTCAAAATATATTGTCAGTAATCATTGAATGGAATCGTTTTTTAGCGTATGTCTGCAAGTCTAAGTTAACCGGTGGTAAATTGATCATCCAATTTGCTGTGCTGTTTCAAAGAATTCGGTAAGAGGATGAAGTACTGATAGCTTTGCGAGTGATGTCTAGTGAGGTCATAAGATGTCGACAAGAACAGAGAATGACGGGCATATTTTTCTTAGCGCCGCAAAGTGGCGTTTGGCACAAATGTTGGTGATGTTGTCAAGGCCTGGATTGATGATTAGGCTCCTTGTCTTGAAATAATATTGTAGCGAGAGTTTTTCTCACCGAAAAACCAGTGATTCAATTGAAATAGAACGGAACGCGCTGGTCGTGATGCCCACTGCGTTGTTTGTGATGGAGAGTGGTTCGAATTTTGTTTTGGCATATTAATTGTAAACGACGGCTCCAAGGTCAAGGCGTGAGCGAAACAATGTTCTGTACAACATCATGCCGGTGTCCGAAGCGGCACCAAACTCCAAGGCCCGTTACTGATAGGATAATTCCTATCGACTTTCGACAGTGGGTCAGCAGAGCTGCAATTTGCGAAGTCGTCACTTGAATTTCAACGCGAGACCCAGAAACTTGATTGAGATTTCATATTCTAGGATGTGTTGTGCAGTGTTACTGCTAGTTATGCGGGCTGGCCAGGGACGAGAGTAAAATGCATGCTTCATGCTTTAAATGCATCAAATCAGAATCCGCTCGAGGAAGCCCTGTTCCCAACTAGCTTTAAAAAACATGTTGGCTTGCTATATGACAAAGGGATCTGTAACTTATTTGTAAGTCGCCCACGTATAGTGAGGAGAAAAGTCGTCCGTCGCCAGGGATGACGTCCGCTAGCTTATTGAATTTCAGGATGCCATTAATGACACTAAGGACGCTCCCCGATCAGACGCCCTTTTACTGGGGATAATATAGCGAAAGAGTATTGCTGACTTTGAACTTGAAGGTAGGGGTCTGCCAAAACTGGTGGTTGTATCTTGGTAGTAGGCCTCGCAGGCTCATGCGGTGTAAAAATCTTTCAAAAAGCCATATTTCCTGGTAGTGTCACACACGTTTTCAACGTGGAAAAAAGTAAAAACCAAATGTACCCATAGACGGAAGGCTGTCGAATGTCCGATTCTAGTCGTGCGAGATGGTTAGTCGTGTGGAGTGACGTTTGCAGCCGCCACGCTTGATGTTAAGGCCAGCATGCATTTCGAAGTAGTCGACAAGGCTTGAATTACCGCCAAAGGTCAGGGAAAAAATAATTTAAATACATTATGTTTGACATTATTTTAGGAAGTACTCGAGGGCCCCTTCAGGAAAAGTTCAATCATATTGGTACGCACTCGTTCGGCCCAGGTGAGGTTTCACGAGTATGGTCTATGGCATACAGTTTGTGGTTAGATGATGTTTTTTGTAGAGTTCTTCGTTTCTGAGAATAAAGTCGCAATACTCACTGTCACTAGACGCCTTTTTCTATTGGATAGCCTCCGTTTTATTTGTTGATTGGGACATCTGGTTAAATGTTTGTGCAAGCTTGTCAGCTATTTCTGCACACGAAGTGTAGAGGGCACCTGCATCTGAAAACATGTGGATAGGTTGCTTGTGGCGAATGTGAATAAGTTTCATTTTTCCCGCACTTGGTTGAGAGCGTGTAATGGTTGCGAGTGTCGGCTGATTTTGTCCAGCTGCCGCGTTCCTCCTCCATGGTTAATAATTATTGACTGAATTCGGCGAAAGCCTTTTTCCGTACAATTCTTTTCATACGGGGACGTGCGCGACTATAAACTACATGCAGTCGGTCTCGCCTGTTTGCTGCTTATTTCCCCTCTTGACCTCACCGATGTTTTCGAAAAAAAGATTGAGGGTAATATTGTGGAATGCATGTGACAGCTGCACTGCGGAACTTTTCGTATTTGCGGTTGACGATGCCATGTTCTGAATAATCCCCGGGAATATCGTCTACATCGTGCCCGGCGACATGTGTTGAATGTACCTAACAACTGGCTCCCTTGTGTTTGAACCGAAGTTCTTGTGAAAGAGAGTTTTTGGTTAATTGGGGAGGAGGGTTATGATGACTGAGTTACGGTCACCGCCATGTGTCATGTGACCACCGTCTTCACGGCGGTATGTGACGTATTGGAGAATTCAGACGCAGTGTTACAGAGTTTAATCTCTGGGAGTTCTATCACTAATAGCTTACAAGTGAAAATTATTGATAGTAACTTGTCTTTTGGGTTTCAAAGTCCTTATCAGTTCTACGGAAGTACTGTGTTGTTCATTTTAAGCGCGTTTTACATACTGCTCTTGATGATAGGAAGTGATTGCGTGGATTAGGGGAAGGTTAATAAAGGTCAGGTCTTTGATTCTGCATGGAAAACCTGATCGTGAGCGTCTGCAAGAACATCCACTCTCTGGGGTACGTGACCTCCTAGAATTAATGCGTTCACCGCTGTGGGTTCTTTAGTAAGAGGAAGAGTGTGTCCGATATCTTCAAATATGGATAATTTTTTGGTCTGTGGAATTGTCTGAATAGTTGCCGGTGTAATTTTGGTTAGCTAGAGTGCTGGCTTGCGTAACGTTTTTAAGGGCCAGTTCATCGTTGTAAATTTTCTTTGTTTTTTCACGCAGGCGACGTTCGTACTCGCTGGTGAGATGTTCTGATAAAGGGCATAACAGTCGTAAATTTAAAATTTACTTTTATATAGTTGAAAGCAGTCTCGGCTATGACAAACCGAAAAAACTCTGCATCTTAAGCTCGACGAGCTGTCATTCATAGATATCTACTTTTCTTTTTGTTGTTTGGTAGTTTGGCATCAAACACCTTGCGATCGTAATCGAAAATATCAACCAACGAATTTTTTTTCCCTGGTGTAGTGGTAGTGCTCGTTGTGTGCTCAACTAAACAAGTGGCGTCTCTCGTGGAGTCCGCGAGGGGAGGCGTTCGTCTTGCCAGATTTGAACACCTTGTTTTCGTGTGACTTTTCAGTTTATTTTTTGAGTTATTTCATCTGTTGTTAAAGTCGCTCAAGTTGAAAGGATTTACATTCATTTTTGGTGTTTTCCCTCTCATCGTCTGCTGCGGTGAGAGGTATCTGACTCGCGGTATTTGATAACTGGGCCTTACTCGAGGCACTTACTACACATGGTAGGTAATATTGCAACTGGAAAGTTATCGTTTTCCATTCCTGAACGGGAGTTGCAATGAATTCTGGTTCATTGCTTTATTCGAAGGTAATAGCAGTAGTGTAGAGGGTCCGTGAACGCAAATGTGAAGGAATAAGATAGGTGTCCATAAATGCAAATGTGAAGGAATACGATAGGGCTTAATTAGCGGTAGGGCAGGGGTCGGCCGGAGTCAGGCTGCGGGACCGGTTGTGGGTTGGAGTCACGAATAAGGGAGGCGGGCGACGCAAAAGAGGTGGAAGGGGGCAGCGGGTTGGATGCCAGGCTTGCGGCCTAGATTGGCAGTTTTATTGTTGTGAACAGTTTCCATTTTATTGTATATTGATGTTTATTGAATTTTCTATTTTTTGTCTTCTTTTGACGGTTGTATTGGGGTATAATTGGTCGGTAACTGTTGCTCGTTATACATATTTATTCGATTCAGGAGAGTATAGTGTTATTTCCACATTTTTTGGGGGTGCGATAGAGGACCCCCTTCCTCGGCCAAAAGTTGGATTCGCTCCTGGATATAGGGTCCTGAAATGCATTTTTTTTATTCGAACAATGTATTGGTTAGGATTAATATGATTACTTTGGGTGTCCGACTTAGCTCCTATGTATCTTGAACATTGTAATAATTATTAATTACATTTGGGACAAGTTGATTACATCTGGGTCAATTTAAATACTTCTGGGTGTCCAGAAACACAAGGGCCACTTAGCGATATCCTTTAATGTCATGCAACGATCTTATCATGGGTTGCACTCCTCCCGTCTCCTGCCTAATAGCCAGAATAAATTTCCATTTACGGTACCTTCAATCACTTGCCGCGTTCGGTAGGAATATCGTTGTAATACATTTGGACATGCAGTAGGGAGTACCTTTGATTACTTGCCACGTTCGAAAGGAATATCGTTATAATACATCTGGACATGAAATAGGGTGTACCTTCAATCACTTGCCGTGTAGCTGGTAGAGATATCGTGATAATACACTTAGACAGGCAGTAGGGGGACCTCCCTCTCGGAAAAAAGTTGGAAACGCTCATGAAAAATTGGGTGAGGTAAGCTTGTTCGTATAAACACATGTTCGTACACAGTGTTAGAGGTTATTGAATTGGCATATCCGCAAGAAATGGTAGCTTAGTACATCTCGATTTGGCTGTAAAGGAAGTTATTCTTTTTATTCGATTTGGCTGTATATACTGTATTATTATGTGTCTAAGTCAACGTTATCATTATATTTATTTATGTTTATCACAAAGTAACATATTAGGAACACTTACATATAAGGAACATTACATCAATCTATTTTTATCGTTTTCAGAGCGGTTGCAGGGTTAACGTTAACGTATTTTCAATCCGTACGACAATGGACAATGGAACATGTCCAAATATATATATATTACCGCAGGCATATATATAAACGAATTATCAAGATGAAGATCGGGGGGTAATAATAATAATGAAGATGAGTTTAAATTTTTTATCCATGACGCGTTTCGCTGTCGTGAGCTCTTCAGATGGACGTCTCAAAAGTACAAACAAATTTCATTAATTGATTCAGGAAAACAAGATCTTAAGGATGTTCAAGATACTTCAAGATACTTCAAGATACTTCAAGAACATCCTTAAGATCTTGTTTTCCTGAATCAATGAATGAAATTTGTTTGTACTTTCGAGACGTCCTTCTGAAGA
>SDVV010020116.1:0-13387 GCA_016164225.1 Gammarus roeselii
GTGTCTGACTAAAACAGAGCCTACGGATGACCCTCAACCTGCTAGAGGTGTCTGACTAAAACAGAGCCTACGGATGACCCTCAACCTGCTAGAGGTGTCTGACTAAAACAGAGCCTACGGATGACCCTCAACCTGCTAGAAGTGTCTGACTAAAACAGAGCCTACGGATGACCCTCAACCTGCTAGAGGTGTCTGACTAAAACAGAGCCTACGGATGACCCTCAACCTGCTAGAGGTGTCTGACTAAAACAGAGCCTATGGATGACCCTCAACCTGCTAGAGGTGTCTGACTAAAACAGAGCCTACGGATGACCCTCAACCTGCTAGAGGTGACTGACTAAAACAGAGCCTACGGATGACCCTCAACCTGCTAGAGGTGTCTGACTAAATTCCTACTGAAATTAAAATCGCTGTTGTGTTGGGGAAACTGGTCGACCTCTTCCAATTTGCATCAATAAACAGCGACGCTGTGTTGGGGTATCAACATCAAAAGTGCAGTATTCCATGCAGTATTTCATCAATAAACAGCGACGCTGTGTTGGGGTGTCAACATCAAAAGTGCAGTATTCCATGCAGTATTCCATCAATAAACAGCGACGCTGTGTTGGGGTGTCAACATCAAATGTGCAGTATTCCATGCAATATTCCATCAATAAACAGCGACGCTGTGTTGGGGTGTCAACATCAAAAGTGCAGTATTCCATGCAATATTCCATCAATAAACAGCGACGCTGTGTTGGGGTGTCAACATCAAAAGTGAAGTATTCCATGCAATATTCCATCAATAAACAGCGACGCTGTGTTGGGGTGTCAACATCAAAAGTGCAGTATTCCATCAGGTGCGAAATGAAAAGCATCGAAATGACAAACCTGGATCCATTTTTTCAAATACACCCCAGTCAAAAGTTAACGTTTTGCTTAGAATTTTACTATTTAATACTAGAACTTTGGAAAGTTTTTAATAAACACACCGCTATTGCCTACCCGCGCCGCACAACTAAGAAGAGATTCATTTCCCGCCTATTGACCGATAACCATGTGCACGTTTTTTTAGTTCGTACTGGGTTCATTCACTGAAATTTTCGACTTTTCGTTCGGAGATAAAATTATTGCTTCAGTCAGCATTAAGAGAAGCAAGAAACATATCGAACTGTCGAGTTCTAGAGATAAACTTTCTATTGCATTCAGCATTTAGGGGAGCAAAAAATGTTTCGAACTTTTGAATCGTAAAAAAGTAGAACGGGAAAGAACAATTGATTCATCTTATGCCGGGCACCAACAAAATAGAGATATACTTATTTTCTTCTCATCCTGGTATGATAAATGTTGCGAAACGCAAAGTGTCACGGATTGTCAGATAAATAAAAGTTCCCAAAGGCGGTGATTCAGCAACAATGCTGGTTATAATACTGATTATTTTCTAGTTCCCACTTGGTAGGCATGCAGTGGCCTGAATGCGTACCAAGTGGTAAAATAGGTGGAACTGAACTCTGATTGTGTGTTAACTCTCTAACATCTACACTTTCGTAGTATTCCCGTGTTTGAAATATGCCATCCCAGATAAGCGGGACAACGAATTGAAATCATTAGCATATTCGCATTTTCGATACACCCTCATGTCATTCATACGCACGTAGATACACAGTAGGACACGATAGCAGAACACATTTTTGATACACCCTCATGTTGTTCATACGCACGTAGATACACAGTAAGACACGATAGCAGAACACATTTTCTATACACCCTCATGTTGTTCATACGCACGTAGATACACAGTAAGACACGATAGCAGAACACATTTTTGATACACCCTCATGTTGTTCATACGCACGTAGATACACAGTAGGACACGATAGCAGAACACATTTTTGATACACCCTCATGTTGTTCATACCCACGTAGATACACAGTAAGACAAGATAGCAGACACAGGGTATGATGCTCAAACCAGTAAAATCATAATTTACATATGTTTAGATGCGATTTTTTCTTTAATTTTCTTTTTTCATCCTCTCTACTCATTTATTTGTCAATAGTTCGCACGTTCACATATAAACGATTTTTTGTGATCATTCACATTTATTTAATTTTAATTTGAAGGTTGACAATATATTACACTGAATATTGTTCGAATCTTTGGCAGGTTCATGGCACAGTTGATACTGGGTACAAGCACCTTGTGTCCAGGAATCCTTGTATCCGGAAAGACTGAAGATGCTGTTATGCCAACTCTACTGCTTTTGAGGTGCTTGAGTTGTCAAACAATCGAGAACTTATCATTGCAAGTTGAGTATCAATTCTGAGGGGCACTATTTCTGCCCCAATAGTTGGTGTCAATCCTGCGGGAGAAGGATCTCATGTCTTCCTCAGATGAAGCTGTTACAATCCTAGAGGGAGACTTACATGGTAATAACAAAAAACAATAGACTCCGACCAAGAGAGGAAAACCAGACTGAAAGTTTAATCTCCGAGTGGGGTTTTCACTCATAAAAAAATAGTTATATTGATATTACAAAAGTATTCACTTTTTAGTTAGAACAGTTCTTGTATATTGACAACTGAATAGAAATGTATCTACTATCTGCTAATCAGGTCGGATGCATTGTATTTAATAACAACAGCGAATGTCGGTTCCTTGAAGTTATATGTAATTGACCTGTTTTTTTCGTTACCATTACAATTAGGAAGCCACTGTGATGAAGTACAACAAGCTAGAGGAATTGTAATGTTGACGAAAATCTGCTATATTTAATGCTATATAACGTTATCATGATTGGTATATGAATATTACAACTGTCAATCTTTAAAACGGTTAACCGATACAACGTAGCAACGTTAACATAGTAGGTTGACAGATAAATAGTAGCAGCGTTTTGATTATTTTTAAGTTTTATTCCTTTCCCTAAAATGCGACGTTACCAGCAAAACGTAAATAAACGATATCCGAACATCGAAACATAACAAAGCTCATGTACATTTCTGCAGTGGTAAAAGTTTTAAAACAGACATGAATAACTCGAGAAAATATAGATGCCAGTAACTGGCGAAAAGACCGGATATTTGAGTCGCCTCACACCAGAACACTTCAATAAAGTCTTCAAATGATGGAGCAGCAATTTGGGCGCGAAACGGCGCTCAGTGTGAGCAAAAAAAATACTGAATTTAATGAACACGCACGAAATGTAAGCAATGTTCATATAATCAAAGCGTAGCTCAATATAGAACTCGTTTATTGGGGATCATTACTAAATTGCACGGTATTATTCCGAACAGGAATCCCGGTAATATCCGTCTCGTAAGATTTAGGGCGAAAATTGCCAGGTCCAATCAATGTAAGTACAGGTGCAAGGCTTACAACGCAACACCATCATATGGTGAAGTAAGTACAGGTGTAAGTACAGGTACAAGGCTCACAACGCAACACCATCATATGGTGAAATCATCCTAATCACTTGGGTAGGGCACCGAAAGGTGCTGCAGGTACAATCAATGTAAGTACAGGTGCAAGGCTCACAACGCAACACCATCATATGGTGAAATCATCCTAATCACTTGGGTAGGGCACCGAAAGGTGCTGAAAACAGAAACGTTAGAACGTCACTGAATTAATACACTATTGCTGCCGACATCTGCCTAGGAGAGGAACAGTTTTAAGTGATGGTGACCATCAACACCATAATAGAGAGAACAGTTTGTGTGGCAGAGGCAAGATAACAGTCACTATCGCATATTGTACAGCACCTCTTCCGCTCTTCGATACAGTCAGCTAAACGGTAATCAATTAGGGGGTAAAGGCAGGTCAGCTAGAAAATGACGTCCTAAACACAATTACTTCGCTGCAGTATTGTACGGGACACAAACAACAAATCAAGTCGCATCAATGAACACACGAGACTTTAGCAAGCAGATTCACGGTGACGATAGATAAACATTGAGTAACACTCGTCAGTGACATTACAATTAACACGTAAGATTAGGTCACCTAAGTATTGAAATACTGACTCATGCCGACGAATGTAACGCATTTGCTCAGTAGTAGCAACATTGAAGGGATGCCGACAACCTAGAAATATGACAGAAAAAATGTTACCTTCATTGAGAAGCGATTACAATTCCAAACCACACATCGGTTATCAACATGCAACTTAAATTTATCATCTGAGGAAATATGGCAACCCGCATGTTTGTTTGCTTTTTAAATATTTTTGTGCAATCAATTTTGACCATTTCTTAACATCACTTCATATTCGGTGGCACAAAATGAATGCCCTCAAACTTCTACACCATTTTAGTTCCTTTGCCTGCCACGTCCGTAGTTTTGTCGATGTTTTGCCAGCCACGGCCGAAGTTTTGTCGATGTTTTGTCCTGCCATTCCACTCCTGGTCGTTGCCTCCCCAAAAGGTCGTTGCAAACATCTAAGTCAAAAATTCTCTGACGTCACAAAACGGTAAATTATCGTTGATTTCCCATACATTTCTTCCATTGCGAACGGAAGCTGCTTCATATGGTAGTTCCGACTCCCCCTTTGTCTTCTTATATTAAAGAAGGGAAATGCTCAAATTGGGCTGAATTTCAACGAAGCTGCGCTTTGTAAAATGGCATAGACACGGGAGGGATTTTTATCGAATCAGCTTCTCTGTCTTCTAGACTTTTTCCGCCTATTGGAGATTTATGAATTTCAACACGTATTAGGACTCATTGATGGAAATTAGGAGAAAATTGTTCGACAGATTCAAGATGAATCTGTCTAACAATTTGCGGGGTAATTGAAAACGATTGAAAAATGTGCTTCAGACGAAAGTAGGGGGCAGCTCTGGGTGCAGGATGTTGCTCGAGCAGCTGTGAATTACGGGGGAGCCTATTATAACTCACGTTGAGGCTTTGGTGGAAATGAGGCTCAAATCAAATCAAATCGGGCAGCTGTGGACGCAAGATGTCGCTCAGGCAGCTGTGAGTGCACGATGTTGCTCGGGCAGATGTGGGCGCAGGATGTTGCTCGAGCAGCTGTGGGCGCAGGAATTGGTTCGGGCAACTGCTGGTGTAGGTTGTGGCTCGGGCAACTGTGGGTTCAAGATGCTGATCAGGCGGCTGTGGGCGCAAGATATTGTTCGGGCAACTATGGTTGCATGATGCTGCTCAGTCAGCTGTGGGCGCAGGATATTGTTCGGGCAGCTGTGGGTGCAAGATGTTGCTCGAGCAGCTGTGAGCGCAGGACGTTGCTTCGGGTGTTCGGTCGCTTTAGTGCAGGCAAAAGACAAAGTCAAATCACTTGCAGCTATGCATCAATTTTTGCAACTGTTTTAAGCCTGGATTTCAGTCATAAAAGAATACACAATACAAAATGGAATATTTTTCAGACAATAATTAAGAATTTTTTCATCAATTCCCGTTTGTTCTCTGAAACGTTCTTATATATTGAATTTATCCTGGACGACCCCCATTACCGTATCATAAACTTTCAAAGGACAGCTAATTGGAAATATTTAATCTTCTTAACACGCTTTGACGATGTCCGAGATTAAATTAGGTTCCACGTTGTCCTGTTATAATTATGTAAGGCTTGTGGCATATCGCTCAACAATATAATGTCATTTTGGTAGTGAAACATTTCTCCTGGTGTTAAATTTTCAGCGATCAGTAAGGACTTTTACGTAACCCGGTAGATGGTTAAGTGAGATTCCCCTGAAAGAGCAGGGAATGAGGAATACATGAAAGTGAGTTAGGAAAACGCAGTAGATGTAGTTTTATTTTCAAAATCCATTTTTTTCACATAATCTCCTTGCTGCTAAAATTATAGATGAATTTATACGAGAAAATCCATTGTTCGCCTGTCAGTTTCTGAAATATTTCCGCCTCCCGACTGCTGTTATATGCCTCTGACTGGTGTTCAAAGTTGCTAGCTGTTGATTAATTGAAGAACAATTGCTTTATCTTATCTCAAATGTGTGTAAATTAATAATTAATGAAGACATTGAATCAACTCTATGATCGTGATGCAATTTAATCACCCTATCTATAATTTACCAATTTATGAGACTATTACCTAGTCTGACTGTTTAAGCTGTAAATAGTCAATACAATAATTGAATCAAAATATATTACAACTGCATGTGCTTAATTGATCACTTCCTACATGATAATGGTATGTTTTATTATTCCAACAATTCTACCAATTCTCTTGATACTAAATGATTACATACTCGCCTACCAGCCCACTTGTTTTTTATGACAACATTGAAAAGTTCACCGTGTGCTAGCTAGGAAACAACATAACACATAACAGATACCTTCGTTGCACTGTAACATAAAAATAAATGATGTCAACTAAAAACATACAGAACAACTTTGATCTCCCTCGAAGGAACATATTATAATTTTAAGGAACATATTATAATTTCCTATCGTGAATAATTTAGTCCAGATGAGTCAGATTTGGCATTGCACATATTATAATTTAAGGAACATATTATAATTTCCTATCGTGAATAATTTAGTCCAGATGAGTCAGATTTGGCATTGCACAACAAACTGTTGTTCATGAAAAATATCATTGCTGTAACTGAACTCATGTATAATCCTCTCCCTTATGGTACAATAAGATCCAAATTTTGAACTAAAATGTAAGCAGTAGTAATGAAACTTTGAAGCCTATTTCGAGCTTCAATGTTCTGTAGGAGTGATCGAACAGTCTGGGGTCTCATTCTATCTCCGTCGACCTGTAGCAGTTAGGATTCTAGGAATGCCTATCATCATCGGCTTCAATGTCCTTTAGCATTGTGATCCATATATGAGTCGTGAAATATAGATGAAGACAACCAGTTCAGTTTTAATTAAGCCCACGTGATAAGCCTTAGCTGATGTACCAGTGCTGCGTCTGGAAATGTATACATTCATTACAGTGTTGATTTTCAATTACTTTGAGCTACATACGTTACAGTACCGTGTCAGAAAAAAGTGTTAAGGACTGCGAACCTCTCAAACAATTCAGTTGGAAACCTGCTTTGGAATAGGGCACCCTTGTCTGTTGAACCGTCAACCAGCGCAAACCCCGCCTCGTAACTCATCGCGGTCTTGAATATATGGATGCAGAATAAAGGAAACAGGATTTGGGTAACTGAATATGATATATTTCCTTCGTATCTAACAGATTTCAAAGAAAATAAGAAGGTAAATCTTGAAATTGATATGATCCAAGAAGAAAACCTTCACAATTGTGATAAAGCGGAGGTGGTGGTAAATAAATTTTACGTATTTGAACAAAGGAAAAACTGGAGCGTATGCAGCAATTTCTTTCGAATAAAGAACGAACTAACCTTCATTTAGAGAAGATTCGAATAATTAAAGTTCACAAAGAAGAAAACTACATTTATGGTCTCATGGGGATGGAACAGCTTTCGGTATTCCCATCAAAGATATGCTGGAGTATAAGCAGGATTTTGAGAGGGAATTGAAACATTGTAATGAACGATATGGTTGGATGTACGAACCATGCTGTTACAAATCAATAGAACGAGATTTGTGATTATTACAAATAATACAGTAATAATCCATGTCAATCCTTAATCAAATGTTAATATTATCCTAAAACTCAAAGGTTAAGTAATGAATTGCAAACATCGTGTCAGTCGGAGGTAGCATCGAATTGTCGAACTCGGTAGAAGAATATGTTTCAAGGCGTGGAACGATACTCATAAACCTATCTCAGGGTAAATGATCTAGATGTGTTACAGATTAGTAGGATATAAATCAGCGTCCGATCAGATCTTGCTTAGTCAAGTTTGTGATTCTATTGTGGAAGGATGGGGTATAGCTTCAGACATCGTTAGTTTGAAAGTAATGGGGTGATAGAGGTCTGTAATCTTTTCCAAAAAGAAATAAAATTGAATGAACATAAATCCACAAGTAATGTGTGGCGGCATCTGAAACGGTCATCGTCAAGAATATGAAAATTATTGGGAAGAAAAGGCAGGTCAGACGTGCAAGTCATCAAAGGATGTAGTGTCAGGAGATATTGAAGTAAATGTGTTATACCTAGTATGAGACGAAGTGTTCGCTTGTATGAAGTTGGAAGCAAATATGAATTGCTAAGTTTGGAAATGGGGGGTACTGTGCTAACCAATATGGGTCGAGAGTGACAACGAAATAAATAACATATATGGTAAAGTGATGTTTAGAGTCGTGTGGAGGGGTTCATATGTATATAACAATTACTGAAAAACAAACCTAAGGTTAGGTTAGGATAGGTTTCTGATGGGTGTGAATAATATGTAAAAGTGATGTAGAATTGTGTCAAATCAAAAAAATAAAGAATCATATGAACAATATCTCTAACAATCAGAAACGATGTAATTACCTATGAAAACGAATGAGATTTGCTAGATCAAAATTGGAAGCGTGTATCAAAACTGCAAAGAATAGATCAAAATGTAGAATCATGTTGGGATATTCGTAATGCATTAAACCTAAAACACTGAAAATTATAAGCAAGCATGGAAAGTCGATCGATAATACATAATTCTTGGATACAATAGGTTAGGTTAAGTTAGGATGATTAGTTCTTTGAACATAATACAACGTGAAGCTGATCCACATTAAATAACTTGTAACACAAGTAGGGTTGCTGTTCTTATGGAAAAATCACAGATTGGAGGGGAAAATGCTGCAGATGTTAACCGTTACTGTATATTGAAAAAAATGTGTGTATGTGTCTACATTGTGTGTGATATTGAAAAAAAGCTACGTAAAATAGTCATGTGGAGGGATTTGATATGTATAGCGCATGAAAATAATGACTAAATAAAATACATAACTATCAAACTTGAATGGAAATACATAGTTATTGGTTAAGATGGTTAGGTTAGGTTGCCCAGGTATTAATGCATCTGGCAGTGTATGGTAACCCATTTTGCCCAAATATGTGTAAATGCCTACAAGGTGCCGACACATGGACAGACACAGTGACGGTAACGACCCTGTATATATGCACTGTTTCGACACATGTGCCGACACAGTGACGCTAACGACCCAGTATATATGCACTGTGCCGACACATGTGCCGACACAGTGACGCAAACGAACCTGTATATATGCATTGTGCCGAACATCCTGTATATGCATGTAAAAGTATACATATACTTGGACTTAGATTTGTATTCATTCAGTTAACGGTCTGCTTTAGGTGTAGAAAGATGTCGCCAAGTTTGATATGGAAATATTATAACAGAAAGGATATTGCGGGGCTATGTGCTATTTGCAGTGTAGAGATAAAACTATGGAAATCATTCTCCACGTTTGGGGTTTGGGCTTTATCTCAAAGGACACCATTATCTTGAATAAGATAATCTATAAAATGATCGAGGAAATACAAGCTCTAGGGACAAAAAGGGCCTATTGATAGAACATAATAAACCGGACCTGAGTTTCCGAAATAATGAGAAAGACAGTGCTCAACAGGGTGCGAGCAGTAAAGAAAGTGTGATGCCACTAACTTCCAAATGTAGAACGTATAAAGATTGGGTGAAATGGGGGAGTACACCCAAACCTTAGACGAAATGGAATATAATGAAAATATGGGAAAAATGGGGGTTACTTTAAGGGGAATGGACACCAGTTACAGTGATATTGAAACATGTGATAGTGATACCGAGGAGGTGTCATGTGAAGAAAAACCTGCTAAAGTTGAAGGAAACCGAATTTTCAAATGGGGTATTGAAACGGTATCAAGTATAAGAAGTATGAAATTTTACAATAAAATAAAA
Source organism: Gammarus roeselii (assembly GCA_016164225.1). NCBI lineage: Eukaryota > Metazoa > Arthropoda > Malacostraca > Amphipoda > Gammaridae > Gammarus > Gammarus roeselii. Next base: position 9,763 of record SDVV010020116.1, read on the forward strand.
TGTATATCTGACTTTGTTTCAAAATTGTTGGTAATAAAACATGAAGAAAGAGAATCTTGTCTCAAATGTTTGGGTGCTAGAAGAATTATGCATATTTCGAAACTCTGCGGGAACATAGTGAATGGGAATGTTGACTCCAGTGAGAACATGCAACTATAATTTAAAAAATTGCGTCCAGAAGAAGCTTGCTGGAGACTAAAAAACATAGTTTTCGTCGCATGGTTTGGTTTGGAAGTGTTGCATACACTACTCCCAAATGTATCCGTCTATCTAAAATGTGTACTAAGGGCAGCAGTCTTTAACCCCAATAGTCCAGAGAAAAAAGAACAGATGATAAATCCTACACCGATATGATGAGCCGCCAGCTCCAGGGGAGAAATAATGCTTTTATTATTGATAAAGGAGCCTTCGAGTGGCTCTGATATCGCCGATCAAGATAAGACCAGAGAGGGAAGTCGAAGTCAATATGTATATTTCGTACAGTTGCTCGCGTCGTATAAATGATAAACCCATGTAATTTCTTAATAAAATTGTGTTATAAATCTAATATCAATAAAATATATCATATAAATCTTTGTTTGCAATATCCTGAATTTAATTCGAATGGTTAGAATTGAAATTGCTGTTATGCAACATGACTTGCAATAAATTGCAATACAGAATTGCTAACATTGAAATGCGATAGATATTATGCAATTGAAATTGCACTCAGTTACCTAAGGTATCATAGATATATATCTCATCAGCTCCAAACAGAGGCTAAATCGAAAGTCTACAGTTTTTCAAGACACTCTGAAACCCAAATGCGGTGACAACGTCTCGCTCATCTACTCGGATACAGACTCGTTGCTGCTCTAGTTCAAAGGTGTGGTCGACATCGAGGCGGAAATGCGGCAAGCTCCTCTGGCTAAATACTTGGACTTCTCCGACTACCCCAAAATCACCCCTTGTACGATGAATTAAAGAAAAGAGAGTTGGAACTACTGAAAAGCGAAACAGCCGACGATTACCAGAGTAAAATCATTTGCTTGCAATCAAAGTGTTACAGCACGTTGCTCGAGTCCGACGCCACAAAATCAGCTGCAAAGGGTGTCAATTACCAGACACAAGCCAAAATCAGACATGAACAATACAGAAACACACATAACCAGGAAACGTACACACACTTCGAGACCATACACATCATTCGCGCGCAAGCGTCTCTGCATCAAACTGTGCGCACTATCAAAATTTGTCTCAGTAAATTTGAAAACAAACGCTACTATATCGATGCGTGCGCACCTCTTGCCTATGACTATCCAGACATTCCCAAAAAATCCATTGAAGTTGAACCTACCGTCACTAAAAAGAGGAAGCTATGAGTTTTGGGTGATAGTGATGTCGATATACAAATGAATTTAACATGGACGAGACGTAAGCAGGGAGAGGCCGTCTTTGGCGGGTGTAGTCGGGTGAATAATGAAAGTATGTCCACGTCTTCAGGTTATCTTCACTTAAAATTCCTAATATGTAAATGATCCTTACACATAAATGCTCCTATGTAACTATTTATTAAATATTTAAATATACACATGAATATGTTACATTGTCCATTGTCGTACGGATGGAAAATACGTGAACGTAAACCCTGAAACCGCTCCTGAAATAATGAAAATACATTGATGTAAATGTTCCTTATATGTAAATGTTCCTAATATGTGACTATGTACGCAAATACATATGAGAATAACAGTGACTTCGACACAAAATAAAACGGTATATACAGCTAAATCGAATAAAAACTACAATACCAAATACTATTAGAAATAATAAATTCTTTTACATACGACCAAATCGATGTGTACCTAGCTAGCATTTCTTGCAAATACTCCAATTACAATAAATCATTACACCGTGGACGAACATTAATTTATACGAGCAAGCTTATCTCACCCGATTTTCCAAAGTGTATCCAAATTTTGGCCGAGGGGGGTCCCCTACTGCATGTTCAAATGTGTTATAACAATATTCCTACCAGCAACGCGGGAAGTGATTAGAGATTTAATCTGGCTATTAGGCAAGGACACGAGAGGAGTGAGGGCCCTGTATGACATTATCGGGTAGAAGTCTGCCGCTGGCGAGCTAAGTGGTAACATTTCCAATCGTATGCTCATAGTATGAAAAAACAACATACACTCTCGTGAACATTGACGGGTAGAGGACTAAGACACTAAATACCAACGAAAGTACGTCCACATCTTCATGTTCAATTATTCAAAGGTTCCTACAATGTAAATTTTCCTTATATGTAAATAATCCTATGCAACCATGTAATAAATAAATAAATAATCAACTTGAACATGATTCATTATCCATAGTCGTAGGCAGGGAAAAATACGTGAAACGTATACCCCTGCAACAATTCTAAAAGGATGAAAATAGATTGATGAAAATTATTTAAAGTTCCTATGTAACTATGTGTGTAATAAATATGTAAATATAATCTGAAACTTGTTTCATTGTCCACATACAGTATATACGGATTGAAAATACGTGAACGTATGTGCGCCTACTATTTGATTCTTATTGCGGTTTCCTGATAAAACTTTGAAAATATGTACATACAAGGGGAAGAAGCGGATGGAATTTACTAAAATACTATAGCTTATGCTCTATATTAATAAAATTGTTATATATAACCTATTAACATATATTTACATAAGTCGTCCGTAACCCGGCTGTGAGCCTGCCGTAAGTCAGCCGTAAGACACCCGTACGTCTCTTTGGCCTGTTATTTGACTCGGGTCGCCAAAGTCGACTTATTAAATACATCATACCTATTACATTGTCCGAATCATGAAATTGCGTTTCGTGGTTATATACTCTACTGTGATCCCGCGTTGGTCCCATTTTACCGCTACTATACCCATACTTGTCCGGCCAATGTTGTTAGCGGTCTCATATTGCCTCAATTAGTGGAGTTAATAACTGAGGCTTCCATTATGGTCAATAATGATTGACCATAATGGAAGCCTCAGCCTTCTCGCTTGGAAACCGGAACATATTTTGGACGGGAGTGCCGTGTCAGTTTAAGTCTTGTTGGGTTAGAAATTAATGATCGGTAGCTCGGCTTATTTACTGCAATGTTAGAAGTTATTGATTGGTTGCCCAGATTAAGTTTAATCAGGTTAGGAATTAATGGTTGTAGCTCGGGATATTTGAAGCTGGGTTACAAAATAGATATTGGTTGCTCTGCGTAGGTTAGAAATTACCAGTTGTAACTTTGTTAATTATAAGGTAAGTAATATGTTGGTTCAGTTTGTTCGAATTTCTGTCGGAAATGTATCAGCGGTAGCTGGGTCTATTTGCAGGGCTATGGAGTAAAGTGCGAAAATTTGTGTGTATTGCGCAGCTCGTTCAATTTTAAATTGCATTGCATACTGCATTACCTGAGGCCCGCCGCCTGTGCTGCATACTGCAATAGCGTTGCCTACTTGGCATGTGTGCATTTATTATTCCATTTGTCATCACTAATGCTGCATGTGTTAAGAAATACACACGAAACACGTTAACACATGAAACAAATATTTCGCTCCCTTACTATAACTCATCACAAGAACTAAGTTACAAAATATCATAAGTCAAG
>SDVV010020117.1:0-13386 GCA_016164225.1 Gammarus roeselii
TATATATATAGCTATATATAGCTAATAGCTAAATAACTTTATATATAATACCAGACATTTACTACAATGAAAATTTAGTTAAATAAAGAACTGCATAGCTACTGTACACATAATTTGTAACTACCAACAACATGGAGTAAAATTATGAAAATGTATAATGAGTCAGAAGCAGACAGCTATAAGTTGCTACATATTTTCACTACCAACTTTAATTTCCATTAGGGATTTGTTCATGAATAAAATTCTGAAAAGACGTTCCTAAAGAGTCTCCCACAAGTGTCCCTAGTATTGCAGTCCACTAATGTGACCTCATCTGACCATTGTATTGTTCAAAAATCAATAAATGGGTTTATATTTCATTAAATACGGTACTGTCCAGTATTAGCAAACTCATGTTTTGAAAGAACATCAATCAAAGCCTTGAATTCTATGCATAGGTAGGTAGCTATAGCCACCTGAAAGTATTTGGGATGGTAACGGCCAGCTTCCAAATCCATTGATCAAGGTGCCTGCACTGAAGGCTTAGCTATCATTTTTAGCCACCTTATTTTTGAATGATAGATTCCGTTTGAAAATCAACTAAAACCCAAATCTTGATGAATAATTTGCTAGTTCAACATGCAATTAGAACTATTTGAAGAAGCAAAACAAGTAGGACTTTGTTCTAACATTCTATCAATGCATTGTGATCATCCAATTTATAAATGCCTCTCAATAGTTTTATTCCCACTCCCAAATCATCAATCAGAACAATTGTTATCCTATTAGCTATTTGCAAAACCACAACCAATTTTGTAAGAGACCCAACTGCAACACCAAACTAATTCGTTCCCAACCCATATCTGAGGAGGACTTCTGCCTAACAATAACTGGCTGAAAGATAGACTAAATAGCAGCAACCAGAAATAGATGAATAAATGAAGATCCCTTCATTGAAAAGAAACTCACATTACATATGAAAGGATAACCAGTTGTGCTAATTGTTCCTGTTAGCTTAAACGGTTGTGCCTGTCAACATCCGGCTGTCTACAGACTCCCCTCCCCGCATTTGTAGTGCCATAATTCACATGCGACAACGTATTTACAAAAGAAGAGGTAAGCCTAGACCCTCCACAATGAGGCGGACATTAGGTAGTTACAAAGCCGGTGCTGCCACAATAACATCATCAGGGGCACAACACCAACAAACTGGATCGATAAAAGCAGTTCCGTCATCAAGAATCATAATATGCTCACCCTAGGATGCTGCTGGAGGGGAGGCCAGCTGAGAAGGGGAGTGGTTGTACAAATGCGTGGACGACGACGTATCCAGCATACGTGAGTTTGCTGAGCAGAAATGACTGGTCTCAAGTGAATATAAACTAGCACAACGTTATCAAACTTTTAAATGGCAATATTTCTGATAAACGTAATCACAGTGAATAGAGAAGCGTTTGCTTGAATTCTAGGCCACTGCAGATTTAAATTCTCGCAAATAGAAGTTGTTTACACATCCCCAGACTAATATATATTTCGTTTTTGAGTATTTTGAATTTCAGCACTTCAATAACTTGATTCACAGGAATATACGTTAGACACGCTGAGAAAATACAACTGAAACAGTACTTTGTTTTTACAAAATTCATCTCTAACATCCTATATTCGATAAAAAGCTGTCAACACAAATTACAGGGTGGCAACATGTTCACTGGAGCATCACGACGCGACACCCTCACTCACGAGAGCCTAAGCGATACTGAGCGCCAATGACGCTATTCAGAGGGAAAAGCCTGAAAGAGAGGCTTGCCCAAGAAAAGCCTCTAAATGGAGTGGGGAAGAAGGCGGGATTAGACGCGAAATGGTATTGCAGTTAGAGAGGAGGCACTCTGTTTGACAGCGAGCCAGGGATTATCTTGCTTGATGAGATTGTGGCGTGAGGTGATGGGATGAGCAGATGAGACCTGTCGGCATCAAACGGATGGAACTGAGATGTATAAAGTTAACATCTTTGTGACGTATTTCGAGTAAATGTGCTACTCTTGTTGTCAAATAGAACGAAATCGGAGTTATATATTATAGGAAAAAGTTCTTTACTTCTATTAACACCAAGTTGTTGAAGAAGCTCGTGCATCGTATAGGTGTATTTAGGAGGACGACAAAGACTAACGATCTGCATTTTTTTTAAATTAATACCAAGTTGTTGAGGAGTTTCGTGCATCGTATAGGTGCATTTAAGAGGACGACAAAGACTAACGATCTGCTGCTGGTAGTATAAATTTGCTTAGCACTCCAGATAGAGTGAAAATGAACATGCAGCATAACGTGTACGCGATGCCCGTGGGAGTATAAAAGCAGCAAACATTTTGATACGATGGTGCAACTCAAATGCACATATTCTTAGGAATTACTTTATTAAAATGATCTTACTCCTACATCCTCAACTCAGAACCTAATCTAGAAAAAGAAAATGAAAAGGCATCCCCCTTGTCCTATGGTGATAAAAATTCGAAGAGTGTAGTTTTGGCAGTTCTTTAATGAATAAAGAAAAATCCGCATTTCCCACGTGATTAAATGTGTGCTACGAGCCGAACTAAACTCCACCGTTGGGCAAAGCCTGTGTTCGCGATTCGCGGGCCAATTAATTATAATTAATTCAGCCTCTTCAAAAAGATATTGACATGATTTTTTTCTCTTTCGTTTGTAGTCTTCCGTTTAAAATACGTTTTAAGCCAGAAATAAACAAGGACCTGTGAAACAATTAATGGCCCGCAGTGAGCAATGAGTCATGTTTATTCGTCATGTATTCTAACTACATACGATAGGTTACGCAGTTTGTATTCTAACTACATACGATAGGTTGTGCAGTGTGTAGTCTAACTACATACGATAGGTTGTGCAGTGTGTAGTCTAACTACATACGATAGGTTGTGCAATGTGCAAAGTCTATGGCTCCTGGCAACTAACGTGGGCCCTGTAGTGAACCATCATTGTGATTCATCGTCCCTTACCTTTCGTCAACATCGATGTCCAAAGAAAATTCCAGTTACATTGAGGAAATAAATTGGTTCTACTATACGCAATTCATTGGAAAAAAAAGTGCTCATACAATATTTAAATTACGTTCTCTACACTTATAAGTTGGTTGCTAGGTGAGTGTGAAAAATCAGCACCTCCACGGAACGAACATTGTAGGATGAAAAAAACACGAAAAGAAGTATATTCTGTTACGATTTATTGGCCAGTTTACCACACATCGCTCGAGTCACCAAGAACACGAGCGGCATGACCAAACCAAGACTAGGAAATATAAAGACGTTTATTCACGAGATGCCTTATGGTATTATAGTGTTTTACAAAGAGTTTCTTAATTTTTATAATACATATTAAATTCAGGGAACAATTATATTGAGTAATGCAACCGGTTACACATAAGACTTGCCAGTCCCCTGAAGCAAATGAGTAGGTTCGAGCCTGTCTCAATTCTATAATACCCCTTGAATTCCGGGTACAACTTTACCGTGTAATATATTTTATACACTGCATTCTGGGTACAACTTTATCGAGCATTTTGTTACATATAAGACGCATTTTGTTACGCATTTTATTACACATTTTGTTACACATGAAATTTACTAGTTCTATGGAACAAATTATGTACGTTCATGTTCACGACAACGCATAAGAACATCTCAGAGGCAATTTCTTTTGGATATGTTGACTTACACTCTAGAACATATGGTCCGGGTGTATCAACGTTAGGCTCTCTTTAGAGGTGTTTCCTCTTCAGTCTGCAGTACTCACAAAAACATACATTACATTACACTACAAATGGAATATATATCTATATATATATATATACATGGTAAAGTTATAAAATTCTACAAGTCGAGAAAATCTTCATTGAATCCAAATTTTAAGCTAGATATAAACAAAAAGCTTTCGTCAGGGTGCAAATTAAGTAAGCACAAGTTATGGAATACACGTCGAGATGAGTCCTGCTGCTGTGTTTAGACTAACGGATTTATTTTTCAACTGTATCCTTTTCTATCATTCTCTTTATAGTACAAAAAATACTCGTTTGTCGAACAACTCAGTATTTTATGAATGGAAGGTATACTTCATTCATGTAAATGCATCTATTGATGGCACATACATTATTTGCAGTATATACACTCGCCAACATCATACGTTTCCGTTTGCCTTCTTCCTTGTCCAACACTTTCAAATCTTCAAAATTGAATGAGTGACTAAAGTCTCTCGTGTGCTGGAACACATTGGACAAAGCCCTTGAATTCATTACGTCATTCTGATGTTCTAGGCTTCTTTCCTTTAACAGCCCACCCGTCTCTCCAACATAACACACATTGTAGTCGTTGCACTCCAACTTGTACACAACGTTGGCTTGGTCTTGTGGCTCTCTCCGATCCTTAATTTTACCTACTTGACTCTCAATGGTTCAAGTGCCAGGGTTCACCCAACGCAACGCTATGATATTCAGGGGCTACCAAGAGAATTTGTGATAAATCCTGTAATCTAGTCGAGCGCGAAGGTGTTGTTTAGTCGGCACAGACCACAAAAAGTTGAGCAGAACATAGAGAACAAAGACATTCCACGAACCCGAAGGTTGTCAGGAGCAATTTTAATAGCAGAAATAATAATGCCACTTGATCGACAACAAAGTGGCAGGGTGCGGTAGAAACCACTAGTAATATAAGGAAAAGTAGCAGCCGCCCATCTAAGAACCATCGGCGTTCAGTTGAAATTGTGGGCAGATGGAGTAGATTAGAGTGCCAAGGCTTTCTAGTGCACTGAAGTCAAAGTTCTTCAGGCACCGTACGGTGAGCACAGCTAACCCGCCACGTTAGAGCTCTGTTGACGGAGTTATAAAGGGGCTAATTTGGCAGGTAAAGGGGGCTTGTGAGCATGGTGTGTCCCTAGTACTTTTCGTAGATTCCCTGCACTGACATTTGTTGCCTTATTGATGTACCACGGCTGGCTTAGATCAACAATTATACCGTATTAGATTGCGGTCATAGTACATGCGGTGATGAAAGACTGTGGACAATGCCAAGAGAGCGTGACGTTTACCACTATCCCCGGCTTAGCTATCGTATGCCGTCACATGCCGACTAAGATATTCATTCAACCTTAATGATCAACTGGATAGAAAGGCTAGAGAAGATCATCACTCTCTCCTCGTCGTCAGTCATCTGGGACCAACAGGCCTCTATTGCGAAGCTGGGTATGGTCACCAGGTAGCCTGGCGCAACGAGGACCAATGAAAGAACCCGACTGGGCCAAGAATTATCAGACAATGGTCGTCGCATGGGCATGGGCAGGACTGTAGGCGGTCATGAGGCGGTGGAGGGCTTGCGAGGCGTGGCGGAGGCGGCTATCAGAACAGTGGCCTCCATACCTCTTGCAATGCGTTGTTCGTGCACAACGAACAACGCATTGCAACAACAGTTGGCCCTTGAGTGCTGTAGCCTACGTTTTTTACAGATACAGACAGAGCATGCCCTATTAAAACTTGCTGGAGACGTTGTTGATGGTTTGACAGGTAAAGTCACCGTTGCAACTTTTATGGATCTGAGCAAAGCTTTCGATTGCGTGAATCATGACATTTTGGTTGTAAAATTACAGCATTATGGAGTTAGTTTAATCGATAAGAGCTGGAGAAAAAGTTATTTCTTGATAGAAAGCACCTAGTGACTTGGAATAAACAATCATCTGCCAGTACGTTTTATATAGAAGTTCCGCATGGGTGTATCCTTAGGCCTTTGCTCTTCCTTATATATATTAATGTCATCGTAAACACTAGCGACAGGTTATCCTTTGTACTTTTTACAGATGATACTACAGTTTATTCGACCGGTGAAAACCTAAATGATATTATTACTAATATGAATTATCAATTGGTTCCCATTTTAAACTGGTTCACATCCAACAAGCTGACGCTAAATGTCGCCAAGACGCAGGTCATGATATTTTCCAAGAGGATGATACCCATTACTAACAGACAAGTCGAATTGAACGGTCAACAGGTGGCATATGCAGCACAAACAAAGTTTCTCGGTGTAATAGTAGATCAGAGACTTTACTGGAAAGATCACGTCTCATTTGTTGCTGGGAAAGTATCCAAATCGTGTGACATCCTATACAAAATTAGAAATTGTCTCACGACTTCTGCTAAAAGTCTTTTGTACTAGAGCCTTATTTTTCCCTTTCTGACTTATTGTGTAAACGTGTATGAGTCTACCTACAAAACAAACTCAAGTCCTATTGTTCTTAGTCAAAAGCGTGTCATCAGAACACTATCACATGCTAGCAGACGTGACCACACGTTGCCTTTTTTTTGTCAATGGAACATCCTCCCACTGTGTCAAATCATTAACTTTTCCGCTGCGGTGTTTGGCTACAAAGCTTTGAATCATTTAACTTACATTGATAACGATTTTTTCATTAGAAATAATCCTATGTATGATCTTCGAAATAATACGGATTTGCAAATTCCTCGAAACTCGTCAACACAGTTCCAACTATTTTCAAAATACAGAGCTGCTAAAACCTGGAATTCTATTACCATAGATATAAGGACTGGCAGAAGTATTGCTACCTTTAAACGTGAATTAAATCAAACCTGCTTGAACTTGTACGTGCAGAAATTCTTGAATTGTAATTTACTTCTGCTATGCAATTTACCGTTTTAACTTTTTATTTATCATCAGTTTAATCTTATTGATGCTTATGCTCAAATCCAATCATCTTGTTCATGAAGAAATCCGATCATTTATTGTACCCATTGATTATGACTCCTTGAAATATTTATTTCTCGTATGCATTTGTCAATATGTCATGCTAACTATGCAGTTAGTTTCAAATTGGTGTCATCGTACGCCAAACAATGTGTGAGCAATGTAATAGACAACCTCATGTCGGAAATTTTCCGCTCTCAAACTTTTTTAGTGAATGACAGTTGAAACAGTAAATAGTCATGATAAAGTAAACGTCGGTGATCCAACTTACACTGCTTATTCTTCTTGAAATTAATGGTCCAATGTAATGCTTGTATCTGTCTCGACATATTGAAAAGTGGAGAGTATAGGATGTCCTCCAACAATGTCCATCAGTTGGGCCATACTCCTTAACTCTAGTTTTAAGTTAATATTTAATTCACCAGGGTAGCAAATGTTGTCTTCAGAACAGCTCACGCTGACGAAGACTTAGTACGTATCATCTGTGTATTCTGATATTTCTGTTCTTTTGTCAACATGTCAATATACCTAAATAAATGTTAAATCCTTGAATCCAATACCGAATCACCCAGAAGAGGGTCGGCCGACGGCTAGACGCACCTCACACTTCTCTCACACATAACAAAGCTAAGCTCTGAAGCAATAAGGCGCTAAAGGGTTGGGCCAAGACCCCGAAACACACACTTCGGGTGAGAACGGAAACCCGAGATCAGTGTCAGCAGCAGAGCCCGAAAGCTTTCAATGGTTAACCTCTGCAGCGTCATAATTGCCGGGCTCTCCCTCCCCCACCTACGGCCATTCCGTCTTTCAGCGAGTCGAAAAAAAGGCGGAAAGCGCATCAAGTCGGCATAATAATTCGTCCATTTACAATCACTCTCTACTCACGCCTACCACCACACTGATGCCTCTCTTCCCTAAAGCCTGCTTCACACCTTCCATACACCCAAACACATCTAAATCTTACAACACCCACATCGTTCCCGTGCTAATTCAAGCAACGTCGAGAGAAATAGTGGAAGTTCCGTGTTCTACGTACGTGGGCTCTTATGATGAGAAGACTCAAGTAGAGGAAACTGAGGTGAAGTCAGGAGTGAAGGAAGGTGGGGCACAGAAAAGTGCAAAAGGATGTAGGACATAGGAAACGGAAGCAAAGAGAGGATTGTATGAAGGGGTAGTTGTCCCAACTGAGCTCTACGAGGCTAAGACGTGGGAAACGAGAGCAGAAGGTTGAATGTCTTCGAGAGGAAATGTTTGAGAGGCATGGCTGGTGTGACGATGAGAGGTAGGACAACACTGCTGTTGATCGAATTAGAACGTGGATGGAGAGGAGATTGTAGATTTTTTTTTTCATGTGTTGTTAGGCTGTTCGGACAAATATGAAGACGGATGATGAGTGTTTGGTGAGAAGGGTGATGAAAGAGCATCTGCGCGGACGTAGACCTGCAGGCAGACATCAGTGTAGAGGTGTCAAAAAAGTGTGCAATGGATGAGCCTGACTGGAGAATGGTTGTGAATGGATCAGTGATGACGCTCATGTCAACAGCAGTACCTCACCCAGACTGCCTCAACACCACCACAAACACTATGCGCTCTAGCAGATTTTAACGTATACGATAGCTTCATACTCAGCAACAAAACACGGACCAAAGAGGTAATGTCCTCATTGACCAACTAGACACACTGATGACAATAAAAATAGCAGACACATACATACACACACACTCGCCAATCTTCCCACCCAAACAGGCAACAGAACCCTCCTTACGTCACTTTCTGTTCACTCAATCTCTTTCTAAGATGTCGAGGGTGAGTCCAACATCACATGCCCTCTGACCCCCTCCCAACAGTCAGTCCAACATCACATGCCCTCTGACCCCCTCCCAACAGTCAGTCCATCAAGACATGCTCTCTGACCCACTCCCAACAGTCAGTCCAACATGACATGCCCTCTGACCCCCTCCAAACAGACAGTCCAACATGACATGCCTTCTGACCCCCTTCCAGCAGTCAGTCCAACAAGACATGCCCTCTGACCACCTCACAACAGTCAGTCTAACAAGACATGCCCTCTGACCCCCTCCCAACAGTCTTCAATTATCAATATCGGCCCCTCATCATAAAAAACATACTTTTCGTAATTACAAGAGAAGGAAATGGGAAACATGCACTGCCTCAACATAAATCGCTTTACTCCTCACACAATACAACTTGTATTAGCGCTGCAACAAATAATTACACAAGGAAAATTAACCATGCAGACAGATAATACACAGCAGCCAGGCTCATCGGTGGCTTCAATCCAACCTCTTTGGCCTCTGTTCAACGCAAATTTAGAAACGAAACCAACCCTGCAATTTAACCTCTACAGACTACATGATCATACAAATTCAAACTCTTTACTCATAAATAGAACCAGGCATTTATGAACAACAGACGTACCTATGGCGGGATGTGCTGGCATACACCAACTTTCCAGTCTCACTATCAAAATTATGGAAACTGATCGGAAGCCTAAACAACAAAAACACAAACCGTGGACGCACATGAGGCAATCCTACCACACAACACTCACGTCATGGCATCAGACAGACAACAAACATAGTCAAACAACACTATGCATACGTATGCTATCTATCACACCATGCATGCAATAGGAGAATTCCCCGAAAGCAGTTACAAAATTACAGATTGACCCAAACATGGACCCTCCCTTCACATCCACCATGAACAGAGCCGCCCTCAGCCAGATCCAAAACTTCTCTGTGCATTTATCTTGGATAACACCCATCGTCAAGACTCTTTCAGGCATCTTTAGCCTCTTCAGTCTACACAACACCTGGAAACAAGATAAAATCATACCCATCTTGAAACCTAGCAAAGCTCCCACAGAACCAGCTTCATGGAGGCCTATTTCACTCAACCCAATTATTTTGCAGTTTTTGATTCTAATCAAAATGAATGCCCACATTCCATTCTACTCTACACAACATGGTTTAATTATACAAAACTCCTCGAACACACTGTACGTCAACCTCACACAGACCATCCACGGAGGCCTGAACGAAAAAAAGCCATCCCCACTCACCCTGACAAATGACATAGACATTAGTAAGACCTTAGACACGTCCAAGACACGTTCTCATGAACAAAAGACTGAACACACACATCAAATGGCATGCTGATTTCCTTTCGGTCATCATGCGCACACAATCAGCAATAGCAGTCCATCACTAACATGCTATTTCCCCAATAGTGTTTACAGGGCCCTGTTCATTCCATTTCACTCTTCTAAGCCTTCATGCGCGACTTGCTTACTCCAACATAGCCAAACACCTACAGACGCAGCACCACACTTTCAGCAATATTTGAACTCTCTTGAGTCTTGCTCCGGGACAACAAAATGAATGTGTTCGCAAACGAGGCATCCCTCATATTTATGACACCAAACAAAAGTGAATAACGCATCCACCCTCACGTTACACTTAACAACACTTCCAATACACCACAGTCCCAACACTACAATCCTTGGAGTAACATTTAACACAGAAATGACGTTCAAACCTCACGCAAACAACATCAGCACCAAGTCAAAATGAAATTGAACATACTCCGGGCACCTATCACGACCACCTCCGGACACTCAAAGGAGGTGGTCGTGAGAGGTGCTCGTCCTACCCTTCATCTAAAACGCAAAGACTACCTGACACTTTGACCTTGCTCCCACTCACATTAAATTCATACAAAGAATACAGAACACAGCCTTACGCACTGCAAACGGCTGCACTGAGACCGCACCTATTCCCCATCTGTAAAAGGAAAGCACGGTCCTTCCTCTCAATCATCATTTTTATATGACGGGGACACGATTCTTCAACAGGATTGTGAACACGGCCCATCCCTGCCACCCCCTACTGAACCCACGTCAACCCCACCGAAATATGCATACCACACCACACGCACACTTCGGCTCCCTCTACACAACTATTCCACAACGTACTTACAACACATCGATGCATTAGGAGATTCACACACACTTAACAGAACAGGCGCTGGTTGATCGTAGAACCAACATGGTCCTGCAAAGTCCTCCGCCGGAGATGGAAGAAAAGTATTTAGACATAATAGATAAAGGTACTGTACATTTTGATCTGAAGGAAGAACAAAACACAACATTGAGCAGTAAAATTTTATTCATCAACACGTTTTCTCACTTCGTTGTCGAGAGGCCTAAGGTACATGAAGGGTAACAATTTGAAGGCAAACAAAAAACTCAGAGCAAAACATGTGCAATTGTACACACAGTATGGCGCAGAATAATTCATAGATACATTCTTGTCAGATTCCGGATAGGGAGTTTTTCAACAAAATACTCTAGCACTGTACCTGGATACTGTCCTCTGCATAACAGTGTGTACGAACTCACGCATCCCACGCTTAAATACTACCGCGTGAAATATCATAAAGTAAAGAACGCATATGACATCCGCCATGGGAAGAAAAAGTTCATTCATATAGAGAAGTGTGCCTAGATAAAAAAAACGCATAAAAATAAGCAACTTTAAATCATCGTGAACTTTCACGTAGTGCCTGTCGTTATTGGACTCGTCATTTTAGGGACAGAACAATATAGCTAGGTACCATGACGAGCCAAAATTCGTTTATGGTTAGTAGGAAACAGGAAAAACGAATTCGAGTTTCTCAACGTGGAATTTAACTTCATATAGAAATTTTCTACGGTACTTTGTGTGGATTTTGTGTGGGTAATATTGATCAAATTTCTGATGAGATCTATTATAGAATGGAAAATTGACATTGAAGTTTTCACTTAGTTTTAAATCGTAAACGAATTTTCGCTCTCTTCTGTACATAGTCGAAAGCGAAAAATTTGAAAACTTCAATTTGTTCTGTTGTGACACTTTGACATGGCATAACTCAATTTTGAAATAATGTCTTACGAGCCTATGATAACATTCTTCTGGATCCTCAAATAGCGATATAAATTCAGTCAATTGATGGAAAAAAAATGCAACCATACATAACATGGATGATTCGGCCTTACAAATAACTTTTGTTTATAATTAAAAGTGGAATTGCTAAAATATAAAGTATAAAATAGTACTTGAAGAATTGAGTAGGAGATTACGAATTGTTTATTGTGCAATTTATGCCTGGAACAGACAACAAAAATTACGAGTTGTTAACACAAATGTTGTAATAATTTCGTACAAGCATTTATTCGTGAACACACTTACAGGCATATTGGAGTTGTCACTTTATTAAATAACGTAATAAATTATAAATAAATGCAGAAACAAATTTTAACAGACTTATATTCAAACAAACACGAACGTAAACAGGGCCGCAATCTGGTAACAAAATGGCACAATTCAGTACGACAACTCACTATTACGAATAAATAATGGACAGTTAATAAAGATTCCAAATACTCAACTCAAATGCTATAGAAATCACGAAGGTATATATTTTGTTGTGCATCTAAGGACATGCATAAATGTTTCCACCATTAACGCACATCAACAACACATGAATAATTATTTACTCATCTAATGAGATGAATAAATATTTTTATCCACTAAGGTCGATATTTACATTAGCACATCATGCATCTTGGTAGTTCAACCAATTCCAGTCCTGAATAAATATCAATATTTTATACGTCGGTACTCGGTATTAAGTGTGTAAACAATGAATTACAATAGCCCAACCAACAGGCTATGAATTATAAATTGGCCTTTCTTCGACAACATGCATTCATACTGATATACCTCTTTTTGTAACATCAAATACCTCCTCTACATATAACATTAGATTTCCATGTACAGCGAGTTATACAAGTTATTTGATCACATTTACAAATACACATTACACTACTATATCACAATGTTGTGTATTATATTCATCATAGTTAGTACCTTCTATCAACTAATGCTATTAATAAGGGTGGTCCCATTAGATTTTTTTATTGACTTGACGGGGCGCGTCAGTCAAAGAAAAGATTTTCTAAAACGCTCGTTTATTATTAAATGCTTTGTATGCTTTCCAACACCAGGAAAATATTGTGTTTATTGGAAAATAATTAATCACACACAACCTATTGCAAGAAAGGAGGAAATGAAACATTGAAAAACACCTTGCACAAACTCTACTTAAGCTACTGGGTTAAAGTGTATATAAAATTGTATATAAGTAATGCAGAATTCGTCGTAGATGGTATAAAGATACACTAAATAGGGTATTCAGAGTAATTTATATTTTAACAACGTTTTCTTGCATTTCTGTACACGGTTTGCAGGAATATTAGAATGTTAGCCCTTCTACGTTCTGCTCGCATCAACTGACGTATTGGTATCACTTAACAAATATTTCAATAAATTTGAAGATGCAACTACCCATTTCACATCAAACAGGACAACCCATTTCACATCAAACAGGACAACCCATTTCACAACAAACAGTACAACCCATTTCACATCAAACAGGACAACCCATTTCACATCAAAAAGGACAACCCATTTCACTACAAACAGGACAACCTATTTCACATCAAACAGGACAACCCGTTTCACATCAAACAGGACAACCTATTTCACATCAAACAGGACAACTTATTTCACATCAAACAGGACAACCC
>SDVV010020118.1:0-13386 GCA_016164225.1 Gammarus roeselii
TCCCCCCGCTCGTCTTGCCGTCTTCGAGGAAAGGTTTTTACAGAGAACGGGATTCCTAGCCCCTTTGCTCCGCCCCGTTTTGTCGTCTCCGACACGCTGGGGATTGCGGTAGCCGATTCTACTCCCGGCTACGGGGCGCCCCTTTAGTCGCCTTCTACGACACGCGGTGGATACGGTAGCACGATTCTAAGGCCCCGGCCAGAAGGCTCTAATTGTATCTGGCAATATTATTTTGAGCAAAGGTAGCAACTTCAATAGTTGACCTATCAACGAGCGGATATCATAACAAATGACACGGAAAAAAACAGTTGTGACGACGTCGAAGATACTAACTGCGCTCTATCCAAGTGGCATGTTGCACGCGTCATTTGAAACTAGCAAGTTATATGTAATGCCACCAGTGGTAACTTAATAGAAGCGGATTCATTATCAACCTGGACGTCTAGAGAACACAACTTTATAGACAGTATAACAAATCGAAGTTCTGGACACCAATACTTCTCTAGGAACTTTTTGATTCGTGAGGCTAGAAATGGAGTTTGTAGAGGGGAGATTCATTTTCCAAGCTATTGGATATTCAGACGTCTTAACTTTAGATGTACACATTAATAAAGATTTATCTCAACTGGAACTCGCATACGTTTTTTGAACTTTGAATCAGTCCTTAATAATAAAAGATTCACGTTTTCAACTGGCATGTATAGAAGTAAAATGAGAAGAGACGAAGAGTCTCTCCTCATAAGACCGTAACGCCAATGGATACGAGAGGGGTAGGGAAAAAAAAGTGAAGGTACAAGGTGTCTGATGTCACACTATACTAATGATCGCGTCATAAGCATGCACCTGTCGACGGCAACTGCGTCCTAGCACACATCTCCGACTTCAAACGTGGCTTGTGGCCCATTGCTGCCAAGCCACAAATCAAATACCATGCAGAGAGAAATTTGTAAGCGAACGAAATTATTTCTGGTCGAGATTACATTCGTCTCATAGCCCTGCTAGTGGGTGGACACTAAACTGACGTCATTGTGTGACCATCATCATCATCATAACCCATCATGGCAGGTCCAGATAGACGAAAGGTTTATTATAAAGTAATGCTATTTAGCTGCACTACATGAAAGGCAATAACCAACAAAATAATAAATAACCTGAAAAATGCCCGCTGTTGATAAATTGCAGATTCTTGATCAAGTACCTATGATTAGGAAAAAATAATTCATGGGTCAGACCCTTAAACCGCACCGAAATAAAACGATGATTGATCAAACAGTAGACCTACCAACTGCTATTGATGACCTCTTTCATAAAAGATCTTCAAAATTCATATCTAGTAGGAACATAAAAAGAGGACAGAAACACTGATACAGACACTAGGCCGCATCCCCCAGAAAGGGGGTGGCCGACGGCAAGGCGCACCTCACACCCTCACACCCTCACCTCACACCCACACAAGATTAGATAAGCTCAAAGAATAACTGAGTAATCCCTACGAATGCACTAGATTAGATTCCAATTTGGGTTATAGTGCTTTGGAGTCCAAGTCCTTCAGCGTCCAGAACAATAAGAGCAAATAGAGAAAGACGTTGTTTGCACGGAAGAAACATTTTGAACCTACAACACAATTCAACGTACTGAAGTGGGTAAAAAAATCACATTTAATACTTCAATAAATATAACAAGTCACAAGTGCATTACATTGAACTACCCATGAAACGAGAAGAAGCACAAATGCCTATCATTTGGTCTGGCAACAGAGCAACTTGCACAAATATAGTACCCAACAAGCAATCACGGCGGTGTCATTTATTCCGTACCATAGAAACGATGACCGACTTGGAACACCACACAAACATTTCTCAAAATTATAATGACCTAAAATGTGAAATTTGTGATACCAGAAATGACTGAGAGTATATTCATCAACAATTTTACTGACACATTCCTCTACCTCCCATCACAGAAGTTTCTGGGAACTCCATTATCTCATTAGTTAGGGCCCTGCTAGAACAAAACGCGTCATAGGTTTGCTCATAAAAGTTTCTGCAATAATTAGCGGTGTCTCAGTTATCTATTTTTTTGGTGGGCCATCGTAAATGCTCCTATCATGTCCCATTGTGTCATTTTCCAGGAATTATGTCACCGGGGTTGTTATACATCAAAATCAATGGATAGACAAATTTCTCATCGTAATTGACTTATCTTTCTCAAACCCCAAGAAAGGGCTCTTGCTTGTTCAAGCATCTTCTTTCAAACCACTTCCATGCCAATCATTTTGATAGCATTTTCCGATCCAATTTTTCCCCGTTATCTTTTCGCAAGAGGCACTTCATAGGGTAAGATAGGCTATGAATAATAATTTCACTGATTTCTCTTCCCCGGGCCCTGATCGAAATATTATTATTCCACGAAACATTTTTAGAGCACGTAGCTTGGAAAGCCATTGGCAGAAGAAGCTGGAAGGGTCACGAACGAAATTCGTATTAATCTATTTTTTTAGGGAATTTTAATCGTCGGCATATATACTTTACTTTGGAGATTTGATTCAAACGTCAATGCAATGAAACATGTGTCCATCTCTCAACCATTTCATTGCAGGGTTGTTGAAATCAAAAGGCAAAAAACGGTCTCATTACCACCGTGGTACATTGCACAGTTCCTTGTGGGGAATGCAGCTGGGCAGTGTGATTAATGTTTTCTGATAGAGAGAGAAAACACATTTCCAGAAGTCCTGTATTCAGTTTTGTGTATGTTGTTGGTTGGAGTGAAAATCGCTTCTTGTTTCTCTTGTCCGGTCAATAGAAGATGGTGGACTTCATTAGGAGTCAATGATACAGAGGCAATCAGAGAGCGCTGAGATGTCCGGTCAATAGAAGATGGTGGACTTCATTAGGAGTCAATGATACAGAGGCAATCAGAGAGCGCTGAGATCCCTGACGTCAAGGAGGTTAAATCGATTGTCTGACGAACGATGGCAGTTACAACCTTTTGAAGGCTCTGCAAGACTGGGAAGTGTTTTTTTAGACAAAGTCAGGGTGGAATTGACGAAAAATTTAATCTGTGAGATAAATATTTATTGAAAATGAATCTGATAATAAATATCAGTCAAAAAAGGAATTGACGGTAGTGCGATGCGTCCTGAGCGGATGTTTGGTACAAGTTTACCACAGTTTCACCCCTTCATTTGTCGGTTTAACAACATTGAAGTACAAACAATGACTGGTACCAACAGAGCAGCCTATGTGATTGAGCTCTTCGAATTCGGTCATTTTTATATCCTTGGGTACTTTATAATTGGATCTGATTATTTTTTGGCCTTCATTGTCATTCCTTTCTATCGATCATTTAGCCACAATATAGATAACAGTCCTATATTTAGGTCTGTTATCTCAGTCACCTTGAGTCATCACTGATGCTAGTGGCATCTTATTTAGCAACTAAGATGTTTACTAAGATATTCAAACGATATACTGCCTCCACAAGAGCTTTAGTCTACTGCCTTTCACTCAGCAGGAATAATATTCACAAAACGAAGTTATTGAAATGTAACAATATCTGCATTTAATAATATTACAAGTTTTTAATGCGTTTTACCCCACTGTAAAGCATTTCTCGATGGGTTGTTGTTTCGGAGGGTCCGGTTGCCGCTGGGGAGTTTCTTTTAGCGGATTATCATTCATGCTTCTTGAACACATAGGATCGTTAGACAATGACATAAAACTTTATTTTATCATCGTAATGTCAGCTAGGCATGGTGAGGTGTTTATGTTTATTTATACGGTTATGTACTTTTTCAATATTATTTTCTAATTATTGTATCCTAACGTTTTCTTTTTTAAATTTATTGCTCCCCAGTAATCAATTGTATTCATTAATACAATTGCTCACTGTGAGTATAAGCAATGCTAGTGATTAGTTCACACTTCAGGAACAATTAGAAATAATTAGGTAGGTACTTCAATTATAAGGGAAAAAGCGAAAACCGGATCAATGGTTCACTGAAAGTGATTGATGGAACAGGTAGAAAGTTGGGTTGTTTTTATACGTTGATGGTCACCAAAGTTTAGAACGATTCGAATGACGTCATTGAATTGATTGCGTGATGAAAATGTAGTTTAAATGAATGCCAACCTATCGGAAGTCAAAACAATAGAACCTATATTTCTCTCCTGTCCTCCTCAACTGTAATCTTTATTAGATGGTTAGAAAAATATTGTTAGTTGCGATGTTGTTCAAATAATTTAGGGAACCTGTGGACGTTAAATCACTGCAATAGTTGAATGAATCGTTGAATACTTATTCATACAAATGTTTGGCTTCAGGGTTTATTATACGGTAAAATAGTTTTTTAAACCAAAACAAAAGTGTTTAATAATGGTAGAAAACCTCATTACTTCGATTTGCACGAAGCCATCATCGGAGTCGCACTCTAATATTAACACTTACCCGTTGACGTAAACATGTCAACAGAAGACCGTCTCTCGTCGTTATCCACTAATGCACGGAGGAAAGAAGATGCAGAAATCTTACCACTACGTTTCAAGCCCCCTAAGTAGTGGTAAGTGAACGAAACTGAGTCTACTATTGGGAAAATATTTTCCATGCAAAAAAATGACAATCAGATAACAGTGTAAGTTTTACATTGAAAAGTAGTCGAATAGAACAAATTACTGTTTATTGGTTCGTGTATTGAATTGAATATTGATTTTTTCAGACATAAAATATGGTTGATCAAAAGGTTAATGAGTCCATACCATAATCAATTCTGATTCAATTATGCGACGGGAGTGGGCACTAGCTATCTCTACTACGTCTGGTTGACAAAAACAGTACGTGATTCAGTCGCATCGACTTTCGATGCTAAAGGTTTTCGGGCTTAAGCGCAATTCCTCAATTAGAATTTTATGATATTAATTTTACATCGCAAACGTTTCCCGTTCGAACAGCATTTCTGTATGATAACCGTTAAGGGCAAACATTGGTGCTAAATGGGCCTCAAATTTGTATTTTTTGCTTAGAAGAACTAGTTATTCTTACTTACAGAGAATATCATATTTTTCGTCGATCTCTACGTAACAATGATTTTACATATGTATTCAAATCAAACAAATGTTTCTATCCAGCACCATCGTTATTGTGTCGTTACATTATCTTTCACTATGTTCGATCCTTCACCTAAAGGTGCAAACCTTTCTTATGAAATTACAAATGACGAACTGATCAAAATCCGTTACACTGACGATCAAACTGGAGGAAGGAAAATTAGAAAGAACCATGCGTTGCATCGTTAGGAAATTATTGTTTGTGTTGTAATACAAACCCATAAGCTCGTAAATTTTTTCATATCCACTTGAAATAATTTTATTATTGTAAACTTAAGAGTTATACATGCAAAAATTAATTAATCACATCGTCAATATGAAGTATCTTCTCAAACGCTCAGATGTGAGTGAAATGGATGATCACCATCGCAGTTCTTTCTATTTATCCATCAAAAGAGTAATCTTCACCGACAATATAGTTTTGTTACCCAGTGAATCAGCGGTGGGTTTCATGTAAGATAGTTATTATTGCATGTTGAATTGTGTACAGTTGAGCCACTGAAATACATTGAATAGCGAAATGATATCTAGCGAGCTCTATTCGTGTTTAACTTCATTTTAAAATACATTTGATGTAGGTCTGATTTCAAATATTTCAACTTCAATTTGAATCAACTCCACTTCAATTTGAAACATCTCCACTATAATTTGAAATAATTCAGGTATAATTTGAAGTGAACATTATAGAATTGGGTTGACAGTTATATATATTGATTGATTTTCAGTAATGTGTATGTATTCCGATTTGTGCATCGAAACCAATTGTCATAAGCAAAGGGAGATGATTGGTAGCAGTGTGTCATTTCTGAGATTTGCATTCCTGTTGATAAATGGTTGATATAGCATGCTAAACCCGTACAATCAACTTATCAATCAATATTAATAACCATTAAAATTGAATTGCATAACGACCTGCTAAATTGGCAGGTCTGTTCACTGAGTCTTCTCTGAACCTCGAACTGGCCTCCATGTAACGACGAGTAAGTGATTCGACCCAACAGACCGGTTTAGATGCAAGAAGAATGTTTTATTATCCATTCTTTTCAATAATATTGTATTGTCTCAGGAAATGACCATCACCATTCGGTTCAATGCAGTGACGCCACGTGGAGTTCAATCATTGTGGAGTCCCAGTCATTGTGGAGCCCCAGTCATTGTGGAGTCCCAGTCATTGTGGAGTCGCAGTCATTGTGGAGTCGCAGTCATTGTGGAGTCGCAGTCATTGTGGAGTTCCAGTCATTATGGAGTCACATGGCCTGGGGCTAATGAACTGCTTATCCAAAAAAAATATTATAATCAATGACCTTAGTGCCAACGCTTTTTTTGAAGTAATATAACCAAGAAGGTGATTGAAAATAGATTCTTGGTCAAAACAGTCTGTTGTGTTAACATTATTCTGTGAGTGTAATGCTGGCGAGAGATTCTTTAGCATTTTTCCCCAATCTATGCATGTTTCCATTGATTTCCGTAACATCGGTTACTTTTTGGTGAAATTACTTTCATATCTACGTATTCACAATAACTGATCACATGTAAATGCCCGCATGCTTATTATTTCTACAAAGTATTCTTCTTTTTAAATGAATTAAATGACGAGCATGATAAAATTAACATCCACCGACATCTGAACCACAATTTACTATTTATAGTAATGTATTCTATAGTCGGATAGATGTATTTTACACGTATCCTTGATTGACGGAAACTGTTAATGCAAATAAAAGAGAGTAATCGTTTTGCATAATTTTTTATCGGATCTCCAATTACGCACAGAAAATAATATTCGGTAGCAGGAATCGGGACTCACAGCCTATTATTCGTTCATTGTGTTCACTAATTAAAGGTACGATGAAACTGCAGCCCTTGACATGATTAACCAAGGCTGGCGGGCTGTAAGCGGGACCGTCTCACGTAACTGGCTATCAATCTACACAATTTAATATAACTTTGTTAACTAATTAATAAGGACCAAAAAACATTTAACTGACAGCAGAAGTTCTTCGTGACTTGTATGTTGTAATCACCTCACCAGTCGGGTCGGGTTATCAAGCGGGCCCGAAACTTCAGAGCGAGACCTTACGGTTAACGTTCATTCAGGGTCTCGTATTATTATGACGTGGCCTACGCTCTACGCACACCATGTTTGTGTATTTGCTATGGTTTTTGCAGCTATCTATACGCCAACCTTCCATTGTGACCGTCTGAAAGAAATTTTTTTTCCTCCAATCATTGCTTAAAATATATAAAAATTCAGATATTGATTTGCCGGAGCAGCTCACGACAAGATAGGCTTGGGAAAATTATTCATATTATTCGGAACGAATTTTTTCGTATCGTTCGCAGTGAATTCTTTGAGAATGATGCTGACTGATATGTTTCAACATATCTAGAATAGGCGGTGAATAATAAACAATAGAAAGAATAATATTTCACATATATACTCTCATATTTCTCTCTGGCATGCTATCCTCCGTCTGCTCGTATCGTGTTCCTGGCCCTCCGTTAGGGCTGAAAGAAGTTTATTGATTACCTTGCATCTGATAATTATTCAATCCTGGGACCTTGGTCTTCTCCTTGTATCATGGGTCATTAACGTTTTGTATCGTGTTGATATAATTATTTTAATAATTAGTACATTAGTTATCTCGCTTCCATCGATGCCATACTAAAGAGCTTGGAAAAAATCTCCCTCGTCTTTCAGCACTAACTCCAAGAGCGCTGCAAAAAAAATGTCAATGTGTATATTATAATGATGGAACATTAAATATTTAAGTAGTTTATCTATTTTAACAACAGTGAATGTCCTCCATTCACTTCCGATCAAGAATGTCGAAATTAGACTGATACATTTACCATGATCATGTTTATTTTGCATTACATTCATCAATAATCTTCAAAAAACGTCAATAATTCCGAAAAACGAACTGATCAGTTATTTTTTGTCCACCGTCCAAAATGGCAACCGCTAACGGAGGGATGGTTTGGAACTTGAACAAGAGCTCCTTTCGTTAAGCTGATTTGTTGA
Organism: Gammarus roeselii; assembly: GCA_016164225.1. Classification (NCBI taxonomy): domain Eukaryota; kingdom Metazoa; phylum Arthropoda; class Malacostraca; order Amphipoda; family Gammaridae; genus Gammarus; species Gammarus roeselii. The sequence continues at coordinate 8,128 of SDVV010020118.1, forward strand.
TGCTTTGAGCAGCGTGATGTAGTGAACTTATTTCAGCTGCTCCAGTAAAGTTATCAGACTGAAACCATTAAACAGTTTTTACGTGAGACTGTAACAGCGCGCCGTGATTGTTGTCTCACAGTGATGCAGACTACATTTTGCTCGTTTTTTAACCACGCTGCGACTTTTTTAGCGATAACTTTCGTCATTCTACATATTTCGTGAACATTCCAGTACTTTCTCCAGCCAAGCATCGTATACTCTTCAAACCACGAACAGAAGAACTCGACCCTTTATGATCTTAATAGTATCGGTGTATTTGCTATATAGTGTAGTTAGAGAACATTGTAGATTCACGTATTCTGAGATGGTGTGGGTACATGGTGAGTATGGATGTACGTAGTGAGATTGATGAATGAAAAGGGTGATGTAGGCGGAGGTGAGTGCAGGGAGACCGAAGAGAGGGCGACACAAGTTTTGGTGGATGGATGATGTGAATCAAATTTTGACTATTCTCTAGAAGTCGACCTCAACCAGGCAACCTTATTGAGATTGGCATGGTCTAACGGCGCTGCCACGTTAACGCTGAAACGACATTTCTGACGAAGTTAAGTCACGCATTGTTGACAAATTCCTTAGCTGATGGAATTTTCCCACAACACCTGTAAATTGATTACCCAAACCACCCGCCGCGTATTCCTTTGTTAAATTCCATAATGCTGTAGGAACAGTTGAGAGTCGGAAAACCAAAGGTTGTCGTCATAAATTGCGTGTCGATGAGTCCGATGAGTTCATAACATTATTTACAGAACTGTATAGAGAACGTCACGGAGAATTGCTTCGCGTCACTAACTGCCAATTTGGAGCACAGGCTGAACAACATGGCAGACACCTGCACTCAAGCTGCAGCTCGTCCGGCAGGCAGGACCTTGCGAGACCATAGTGAGCTGGTGCAGCGGCTGCTCATGGAGGACGGCAATTGTTGGTGACTGCTGACCCTGGTACACAATGTACACCTTTCCTCGTATTATAACCTCACTCCTTTTGAATGCTATAACAAGCGTTCATCATCCAAGACATTGAACATTTGGTAACATCTTAGTAGAATCTTAAGTAATCTGTTCCCCGATTTTCGTCACTTCCTCATTTTTTTCGTCAAAACTGGAAATTATAACGACCAAGTGCAAAATATAGCTGCACTCGTAGGAATTACATGAACAAATGAAAAAGATAATTACGTTGGAATTCTGATGAAACATTTTGAGAGGGTTACTGTCTCCTGCTTCACTGTCGACATTTTTTTAAAGAAAAAAAATGTATACCGAAACTGTACAATTTATAATTTGATCGCTTGTGTTGGAATTTTGCAAATTTGTCTTTGTGTAATGACAAGTTGTTGCTATGGGTAGCAGACTATAAATTCTTATACAAGTTGGCGCCGCAAAATTACCCAGTGTAGCGTTAAAACGAGACAAGTTGTACATTAACACCGAATCAAACCAAAAATATGTATTGTCTTAAAAATGTACATGATCCCCGGTTCATTGCGTACATTTGTCCCTTTTAACTTGAAATTTTAGAAATTGATATCATTTTGAAAGCGAGCAATGTTTTTTTTTTTTCTAATCTATAATATACCACATGGCGTTAGTCCTACGACATCCTAACGACTCCTAAGCCCGTGACAGGATGAATTAGTCGTTCATGCAGCTAAATGACGGTCATTAGATGGGGTGATGGGGACATGGCTGTTGGTAATTGCTTATTAACGAACCATAACAGGCACTGGGGCAGACGCCGTTTGTGATGAACGATGCAATGCAAGGTACTAAAACATGAACCTGTGGTGGTATCCACTGGAGTCCTGTGGGCCTAAACCGTAATACTCTGGCACACTGAAAGCGTATATGTTTTATCAAAATGAATAGATCTGGTATCAACAGTTTGTTGTTTCAGTCATGATTAATAATGATCCGGATCGTTTTTTTTTTGTCCTATTACATTGATTTTCCTATCATGTTCTTACATTATGCGTGGCAATTATGAATTACGACGCAATATTTTTGGCTGGAGGTGCTTAAGGTCGAATTGTCTATTAAATATAATGTTTTTTTTGTTGCTAGAAACATTTTCTGTCAGAATATATTTTGCACCGGAAGTGTTTGCGACGGAAACGCTCAGGAGGGAAATTGTCATCTTTGTTAGAAGGCGAGTCTCAGCAGACCAATTTTTCGTCCGAGAACAGCCCACCTCGATGAACTCAATATAAGCCCGCCGGGCCCGGAATGACCCGGAGTTGGCCACGAAACGGGAGTCAGAGGGAAAATTAGTTTCAGACCAGATTTTTTCGTCCTAAACACTTTTCGTTCGAAACCATTTTCAGTCATAACTATTCAATAGTACACATATATGTGTCAAATGACTTGGGACTAGTTGCCAGCTAAGATTCTGTCCGTTGTTTGTAGGTATGTAAGTATGTTTAGATATACAGCCGTTTAACCCTAATTAGGACTGTGGCCAAGTAAGTCTGACACAGAAGCGGAGGCGCCCCATCTCCCCGTTACAAGAAAGTCGTGACTTGCCGAGGTTAGAACTCTCGACAAGAAGCACCATATTCTGACACTTTAGTCGGACACGCCAACCACTCGGCCACGGCAGCCCTTGTATAGAGAGAAAACGAAAGAAAACACTTTCTGTCCAAAATATTGCGTCGTAGTTCATAATTGCCGGGCATAATGTAAGAACATGATAGGAAAATCGATGTAATATGACAAAAAACAAACCATCCGGATCATTAATAATCTATTTTACCTACGCATTTATTCGGGTATTTTCTGAATCATGACTGGAACAACAAACAAATACCCTTTCAGTGTGCCAGAGTGTTCCGGTTTGTGCCCACAGGACACCAACGGATACCGCCACAGGTTCATGTTTTAGTACCTTTTATTGCATCGTTCATCACAAACGGCGTCTGCCCCAGTGCCTGCAATGGTTCGTTAATAAGCAATTACCAACAGCCATGTCCAAATCACCCTATGTAATGTCCGTACTTTGGCTACAGGAAGCCGTTAGGATATCGCAGGACCAACGCCAGGTGGTTGCCCTGTGCATTCATGCATTCAAAGAAAGGTATGTTCAAAGAAACATACATTGCTCGCTTTCAAAATGATATCAATTTCTAAAATTCAAAGTTTGTAAATGTAACTTTTTCAGAGACTTATGTACATGTATACACAGTGAACCACGGAACATGGACAATTTTTAGGCAATACATATTTTTAGTTTGATTCTGTGTTACTGAACGAACTTGTCTCGTTTTAATACCACACTAGGGGATTTCACGGCTACAACTTGCATGAAAATGTACAACCCAGCACTTTCAAACGCACGAAGGCGAAACTCGGGCTCGTGTCTATCGCCTGATGGAAAAGATCATCTAACAGCCCGTCAGCAGAACAACTTGGATTAATAATTATAACGCCTATATTGACCTAGTGGTAAAATTACAACAAAACTGCTTATCATTAAACTTAAATTAGCACACGATGAAGTCCTGAGGAACAAGTTCAAACGCGTCTCGTGTGACCGACCACGAATGGAATTCCGAGCAAGCGCAATTTCCCCTAAAATGAAATGCAGGGAGAACTATAAAAGTAAATTAAATGACAACTGAAACAGTCAACGATGAAAACACAAATATATTTTGCCCACTCACTACAAAAATATATTGATTGTATTATTTAAATAACCTAGATTATTTATTGATATGCCTCATGGATGTTCGAATAAATTTCAATTCAATTTATTTCATCGACAAGCCAGTAAACAAGTCGGACCGACAAAAGTACCGGGACGTAGATATTGGGGGTCATAAGGGGGATATGAGGTGAGGAATGTTGGAGGAAACCGAAAAAGAAATTGCAGTCTTACCAAATAATGTGATGATACCTATTAATAGACTCACTATCTTAATTGTTTTGTTGCACTACATTTTTGTAATCTGTGTGGATCATCAAATAATACTGGACAGCGCTGCTATTTAAAATCAAATTAAATTTTGAGTTAGCTATTTAGCAGGCAATGCCGTCGATTGACCCTGGGATTTTGTGGATCTAGAAATAACGTAAAGTAAATAAACTCTTTTGGTAAAATTTACTTTTATTTTTATACAGGTGTACTATGAACTTGAGGTCGGTGAAAGTACAGTTCAACCTTTCAGTACGAATATATAAAGCCAGTACAAATTTATAAAGCAATGCACAAAACGTTTTTTATTCGAAAATATAGACGTAGGGCATGAAACAAATGTTGAATGAATGGATAAAAAACATGGAGTTGCATCATCGATCATGCTGAGTCATCCTTTCATTGTAACAAAATTTATGTCGACCCCAAAAAACGTCATCGGGCTTGATCCACCGTCTTACAAATCGATCCATCTATTCTGAAAACCCAAAAGACAGCTAAATTACATCAATGTGTGAAACACAATGAATGAGTTCTATACGATGTGTTCTGGTATTGATATAAATATCCTAGGTTTCCCGTATGACAAAATAAAATTTGGGTATAAAATGTATATATTTATTTATAGTACACATTTCTATAACCGACCTTGTTGAATTGTTTTTGAAGAATAATTCCTCGATTCTACTTTTTTGCGTTCATTGCATTCAAAACCGGAACAGCAGTGATAACGCTCGTGCATTACTACTCGACAAATAAAAATACAGAAGAAACAAATAATTTGTGACTGCATCGCTATAATAGAAGTGACCAATGTGATCTGCTCATTAATTTTACTTGAATCTTGTCAGGACCGTTTACTATATGATTCATATAAGACAGCATTAGATGAGTTTTGTGACAACTCCACCCTGCTCAGCAACTGCATCTGGCGATCAGACGTATTAGGGAGACTGACGATGTGACACTAAGAGCATGATTATATCACTAATATACTATCTCTTATCATTGAAGATGAAATGTATAGCAAGAGCTGTGCTACTCCTACTGAATATTGATTACCGGTGTTTATTTAACCTTCTAACATCTTATCAAATACATTTATTCATCATATTAGTTATCTCATGTAAGAACTAGATTTGAAAAATTTTGCCTGTATCTTGTTATACACAAACAATTTTTTTATAAAAATATGCTTTATGAAATTGATCTGCGAATAATTAATCAAAATCAGAGACAATCATTGATCCAGAAATGTATATAGACAAGGGGAAGTTTTGAAATAGTTACTCGTAAGCCCATCTTCTCGTG
>SDVV010020119.1:0-13386 GCA_016164225.1 Gammarus roeselii
TCAGATCCTGGCTCGGCGATGCATGTTACAGCCAGTGTCGCCAGTCAGATCCTGGCTCGGCGATGCATGTTACAGCCAGTGTCGCCAGTCAGATCCTGGCTCGGCGATGCATGTTACTGCCAGTGTCGCCAGTCAGATCCTGGCTCGGCGATGCATGTTGCAGCCAGTGTCGTCAGTCAGATCCTGGCTCGGCGATGCATGTTGCAGCCAGAGTCGCCTGTCAGATCCTGGCTCGGCGATGCATGTTGCAGCCAGAGTCGCCAGTCAGATCCTGGCTCGGCGATGCATGTTACAGCCAGAGTCGCCAGTCAGATCCTGGCTCGGCGATGCATTTCACAGCCAGAGTCGCCAGTCAGATCCTGGCTCGGCGATGCATGCTGCAGCCAGAGTTGCCAGTCAGATCCTGGCTCGGCGATGCGTTGGAGTAGAGAGTTGTCTCCACAGTGAGGGAATCCATTCATTAAAGGTTTATCAGTAGCACAGCTAAGGTACTTGTCCAATTAGTTTTTGAACCAAGATGATTGTTGTATCTAACAATTGCGTCACACGTTTTATTTTACGTATTTCCAGTAGCATTTGATTGAATAGGGGAGGTGCCCGGCATGTGAAACTGTTTAATGCAAGGATTTGCATCTTTTCACCAGCCGTCCATTCTGACACTTTGAAGTGGCACATTCTGCCAATCCTGATTTCTCATTGTCACTTTCGTTACAATCTATCGTTTACATTGACCGTGTAGCTCTCCAAAATTTTCCATACGTTTATGCCCATGAGACTTTCAAAACGTTTTTGGATGTAGCATAGCTTCAAAATATTCAATCTATCGTAATAATTCATTTCCATTACCTTTGTAATTATTGCGGTGTAGATTCTTTGAACTGCTTCAAGACTTCCTAGATCAATCCGTTTATATGGGATCCAGAGGGCAGAGAAATAGTCCATAACTTGTTGGATTAGTTGTTTCAAAAGAGTCAGCAATGGCCTTTTATCTCTTGACTAAAATATTCTCATGACCCAGGAACTCAGTGTTCTGTCACTAGCCTCAACCTTTGCATTTTGTTCATAAGCATTATTCTGCATTATTACGCACAAATCACGACTCGGTTCTTTCTCTTTAGTGGTACATTATTGTTAAAATGATATAAAGACCCTGTTTTTAGGTCAGAATTTTTTTCATATCTTAGTAATTCAAATTTGGATTCATTGAATCGCATGTTGTTTTTGCCAGCCCACGTGAAGATTTCTTTCAGATCAGCTTGAACATTTTTTGTATCTCTTGCATCCTTCAATATGCTTAGTACTCTTGGATCATCTACAAAGCACAAGACAGATGAATGTGGACAGTTTTTCTCAGGTCATTATTCATTACTACGAAAAGCAGAAGGCCAAACACCGTGCCTTGTGGGACTGCACGAAGGACACCCACTGGTGCAGAGGTTTCCTCATTCACTATCATAATTTGAGTTCTGCCTTTGAGAAAAAATTTGATCCATTTATGAACATTTCTTTGGATACCAGCGTTATGAAAATTAGTTAACAGTATGCTGTGATCTACTTTGTCAAACGCCTTGGCAAAATTTAGATAAATCACATCCACGTTTGATCCATCACATAAAGCATTGGTTATTTCATCATAGTGCTCCAATAGTTGAGCCAATTTGCTAATTTTTCTTCTGAAACCATGTGGTTTGGAGATGATGTATGATTTTTTTTCAATAAAATTCACTACCCGTCAGTAGTGTATATAACGACGAAAACGCAAATGTGAAAGAATTAGATAGGCTATGATTAGGGGTACGAAAACTCAAATGTGAAGGAATTAGATAGGCCATAATTATGTCTGCAAGTATGCTTTGTGAAGGAATTAGATAGGCCAAAATTAGGGGAGTGAGAATGCAAATTTTTGGGCAGGAAGTATATTATTTGTTAGTGTGTCTGACTCAGGTGCTGCTTTTCTCGAACATTGTAGATGTAGGTTAAGACAAATTACTATTGTGGTCAAATTATTTACTGATGGTACATAGAGACTGCCCGGGAAAACGCAAATTTCTGGTGTCGTCATGAACGCAAATTTTTGGGCAGGCGCAAGAACGCAATTTTTTGGGGTGCCAAGAACGCAAATTTTTGGGGTGTCTACGGATTTTTGCTCGCCCATTTCCCCAAGACGGCCTACTGAAGGAATAAGATAGGCCAAAATTATGTCTGCAAGAACGCAAGTTTTTTGTCAGTCGGCCAATGTATTTGTTAGGATGTATGTTATTTGTTAGTGTGACCGACTTAGTCGCTTAGACCTAATGCTTGAAGGTTTATTTAGTTCTATTCTGGTCAATTGTTTATGGGGTCTGCAACCACACAGACACAATTACTCAAGTGGGTCTCAATTTAGCTCTCAAATTATAGCTACAAGACGCAGATGCGAAGGAATAAGATATAGGATGACTAGATCTTTGAACCTATTATCGAATGTAACTGTTTTGAAGTACGTTATTTTTTAGTGTGTCTGACTCAGGCGCTGCATTTCTCGGACATTGTAGTTATATGTTAAGACAAATTGATCTTGTGGTCAAGTTAGTTACTGATGGTACATAGAGATACCAAGAACGCAAGTTTTGAGAGACCACCCGGGAAGTTGAGAATGGGTGGTCTGAATGATCTGTATCTGTCAAATGTCACACAAAGATTTTATCTCGACATATATGGTCCTCTTGGAGAATAGTTTTCCATACGGGAAATTTCAGTTTCCTTACGGTATCTGATTGCTTTCATTTACGATTGCTTCCGGAGGGATTATATAGATGTACGTTATTAGGTCTTGTCAACGCTATATATGATTGTTTTGGAATATTTCGCTCGGTAGGAGGGCATGATACATATTACTATGTTTGTTATTGAATGTCTCATTTGAATAGAAGGCATTGTTCATACACGATATTTTATACTGCATGATTGATATTATTTTATTAAATCCACTCGCTTTTCCCATTTAATGTATGTATATTTTTTCAGAGATGGTTGTAGTGGGAGTATAATTGATCACTAACTGTTGCTCGTTATATATATTTATTCGATTCTGTTATGAATGGTGTTATAGCTTTCTGGCGAAGGTGTGCTTGAGGATAGGTGTGCGCAAAAAGTTGGAAGCGCTCCTGGAAAAATTAGATGAGATTGCTCCTACCTATTATTTGTCTTATAAATTTGTTTCCGTGTCACGTTTGCTACGTTGTGAGTGAATGATTCGTTAGATATTTATGTATGGATTATAATTCTATATTTTTTTATGTGGACATATATGTGTGTATTCTTATATAATTGTGGTATATTTGATTAATTTCGGAGCAGGTTTTGGTGGAGTTTTTTAGCGGTGGGATGTTTGATTCAACCTTAATATTGAATATAGGCTATGTTTTGTGTTATACATCTATATAGCTCGTATGTATATTATATATATAGGAATAGTATGGTTTAATTGTTGGCAGTTTGCAGCCTTAGTCTGTGATCGACCCTGTATGGTACCAGCCTGAAGGTAGGATTGCACGCAAGGTTCTGAGTTTTCTATCTATTTATTTCATATGTATATATTATCTATAGGAATAGTATGGTTATTAGTCTGATTATTGGCGAGTTGAGGTTTGTATTGTGGGATGATGCAGCACCTACGGTCGAGAATCTATCTATCCCATATTGCATATCCAGTTTTGAAACAGTTATATCAGTGTTCCATTGATGCGGTTTCCAATAGCGAAAATACCTGAACGATATGGATTTTTCTGTAAGTTGAAATATCATGTTATGTATACCTAGAAATGATCGAATGATTTAAGTTGAAATTTGTATTGTTTTCGGAATTTCGAAAAGATATCTCATACAGTGTTAGGCATTTTAGGGTATTTTTTTTTTGTTTGCATCTTCCACACTATTTCAGGTATAATTGGTAGGTTGTTGCATGTTTGTGGTATTTTTTTATATGTTTATATGACATTCTGTTACGATTGAGCCAGGGTTACTTTAACCCTTTCCGCTCCGTTGTACTTACCCCAGCAGTGTCCCCTTCTATCGTTTTCTTTGTTATCAGACATAGAGAAATCTGTATAATAAATAGCTGACTGTTTTAATCCTTCAATAATAGTTTCAATATGTAAATTTCTGCACGATAATCATAGGAATGTATGTTTAAGAGGTGTATGTCCATGCTACATCTTTATGGAACTTTCGTTATTGATCCCTAGCAAATGTATACTTTATCGTTTAGGAGACGATTTATTGGATGGATGGGTCCTAGAGCATTTACGGTTTTGGCTACCCTTCACCTGATGAGATCTATGTCTACGATAGCTTAGGTAGCTGTGTATATTTTCAATTAGCTTAGTATCTATCACATTTTCAACGGAAGGCAGAAGGCGTTTTTAGTGCATTTTCAAATGCTAATCATTCGAGTTAAATTTAGGATATTGCAAAAATGGTTTATTAGATATATTATTTCATTGAAAATAAATTTTGACACATTTATGTATACATATATATATATATATACATGGGATATCATTTATACGAAAACATAACTTTTTCACACCGAAAATTCGACGTGAGCATCTTGGCGAAACATAAGTAAGGACTTTGACCTCCCTCTCTTAAGTTATCTTGATCCTTGGTACCAGTGCCACTCTGTGGGTTCTTTATCAATGATATATATTTATTCCTCACCTGAAGCTGTCGACTCGTCATATCGGTGTAGGATTTATCATCTGGGTGCAGTTTTTTCTCTGATCTATTGATGTTCTAGACTAACGCCCTTAGTACACATTTTAGATATACGGCGACCTTTGGGAGAAGTGTATGCAACACTTGCATTCCTATCCTTGTAACCAAAATTCAGTTTTTAGTCTTCAGCGAGCTTTTCATGGACACCAATTTTTTAATTAGTATTACATGTTTATGACATTGAACCGTTTTAGGTTTCTTCATGCTATTGCCCACGTTACCATTCATTATATTCCCGCAGATTTCCAAAATATACATAATTCTCCTAGCACTCAAACGTTTGAGACATGATTCTCTCTCCTCATGTTCCATTACAAATAATTTTGAAACAAAGTCAGATATACATTTGATTTTATTATGCAATTTTTACACTTCTTATACTCGACCCCCTTTCTTCACCCCATTTCATAATTCGGTCCCCTTCAACATTCGAGATTTTTCATGCATTTTATCACGGATTGATATTGCCATATGCCGGCATATGCTGGTATAATGCAGGCGTATTCACGGTTTGATCCCGTCATATGCCGGCATATGCCGGCATATGCTGGTATAATGTAGGCGTATTCACGGTCGATGTCGGTATAATGTTGACATTTACACACATTTTTGTAAAAGGGTTACCATACACTGCCGGATGCGTTAATACCTACGCAACCTAACCTAACCTATAGAACAACATCCCTTGCTGTTTGTTACAAGATATTTAATGGGAATCAGCTTCCTGCTATGTTATGTTAAAAGAAGTAATCATCCTATCCTAGACTAACCTAACTTATATACGGTATTCAGTCAATGTTTTCTACGATGCCTATTACATATCTCCACTTGACTCTACATTTTGATCTATCCTTTGCAGTTATGATAACTTACACCTAATTATTTCTACTTCGCAATCAATCTCGAGTCATATATGTTATCGCAGAGGTCGGATTTTTTCAATCTTAGGAGACATGATTCTCTCTTCTCATGTTTCATTACCAATGATTTTAAAACAAAGTCAGATATGCATTTAATTTTTATTATGCAATTTTACACTTCTTATACCTCACATCCATCCATTATCCCATTTGATAATTCGGTTTCTTTCAACGTTCAAGAATTTTCATGCATTTTGTCACGGGTTGATATCGCCATATGCCGGCATATGCCGGTATATGCTGGTATAATGTAGCTGTATTCACGGTTTGATCCCGTCATATGCCGGCATATGCTGGTATAATGTAGGCGTATTCACGGTCGATGTCGGTATAATGTAGGCATTTACATACATTTTGTGCAAAAGGGTTACCATACACTGCCGGATGCATTAATATCTACCAAGCCTAACCTAACCCATAGAACAACATCCCTTGCTGTTGATACAAGATATTTTATGTGCATCAGCTTCATGGTATGTTATGTTAGAAGAAGTAATCATCAAAAACCTAACCTAACCTAACTTATTTACGATATTCAGTCAATGTTTTATACGATGCATAATACATATCTCCACTTGACTCTGCATTTTGATCTGTCCTTTGCAGTTTTGATAACGTACACCTAATTATTTCTAGTTCACAATCAATCTCGACTCATATATGTTACCAGAGAGGCCATATTTTTCAATCTTAGATGGATTCAATGTTATAAGTAATTCATATTTGTTTCCATCATCATACAAACGGGCCACTTCATTTCATACTAGGACTACCACATTTTTCTTCAATATCTCTTGACACTCCATCCCTTGATGACTTGCACAGTTGATCTGCCTTTTTCTTTCCAATAATTTTTTCATAGTCTTCACGATGACTGCGTTTAAAATGTCTCCACACGTTACTCGTGGATTTATGTTTATTCAATTTTATTTCTGTCTGGCAAAGTTTACAGACTCCCATCACCCCGTAGTAAATCATAAAAAACCTAACCTAACCTAACTTATTTACGGTATTCAGTCATTGATATATACAATGCATAACAATTAGCCCCACTTGACTCAACATTTTGATCTAACCTTTGCAGTTTCGATACTCACTTCCGATTTTTGATTTAGCAAAATTTTCACGACAATTCGATGTTGCCTCCTACTTACACGATATATGCAATTCATTGCTTAACTTTTGAGTTATAGGATATTATAAACATTTGATTAGTGATTGACATGGTTTATTACTGCATTATTAGTATTAATTTCAGATCTTGCTGATTTCATCATTTCTTTCTAACTCGTTCTTTTGATTTGTAACAGCATTCGGTATTCGCATCAGAGATATGCTGGAGAATAGGAAGGAATTTGAAAATGATCTGAAACGTCATGATGATGGGAATGGATAGATGTAGGAACCATGTTGTTACAAAAGAACAATATTAAGGTTGAATCAAGCATCCCCCCGCTAAAAAAACTCCACCAAAACCAGCTCCGAAATTAATCAAATATACCACAATTAGATATGAATACACACATATATGTCCACATAAAAAAGTATAGAATTATAATCCGTACATAAATATATAACGAATCATTCACTCACAACGTAGCAAACGTGACACGGAAACAAATTTATTAGACAAAGAATAGGTAGGAACAATCTCACCTAATTTTTCCAGGAGCGCTTCCAACTTTTTGCGTACGGCTATCTTCAAGCGCACCCTCACCAGAAAACTTGCTATAACACTATTCATTCCAGAATCGAATAAATATATATAACGAGCAACAGTTAGTGATCAATTATACTCCCACTACAACCATCTCTGAAAAAATATATATACATTAAATGGAAAAAGTGAGTGGATTTAATCAAATAATATCAATCATGCAGTATAAAATTTCATGTGTAAACAATGTCTTCTATTCAAATGAGTCATTCAATAATAAACATAGTAATATGTATCATGCCCTCCTACCGCGCGAAATATTCCAAAACAATCATACATAGCATTGACAAGACCTAATAACGTACATCTATATAATCCCTCCGGAAGCAATCGTAAATGAAAGCAATCAGATACCGTAAGGAAACTGAAATTTCCCGTACGGAAAACTATTCTCCAAGAGGACCATATATCTCGAGATAAAATCTTTGTGTGAGAATTGACATATACAGATCATTCGGACCACCCACTCTCAACTTCCCGGGTGGTCTCTCAAAACTTGCGTTCTTGGTATCTCTATCTACCATCAGTAACTAACTTGACCACAAGATCAATTTGTCTTAACATATAACTACAATGTCCGAGAAATACAGCGCCTGAGTCAGACACACTAACAATTAGATACTTCATAACGATTACATTCGATAATAGGTTCAAAGATCTAGTCATCCTATATCTTATTCCTTCACATCCGCGTCTTGTAGCTATAATTTTGGGAGCTAAATTGAGACATCACTTGAGTAATTGTCTCCATGTGGTTACAGCGACTAAGTCAGACAAACTAACAAATAACATACATCCTAACAAATACATCGGCCGATTCACAAAAAACTTGCGTTCTCGCAGACATAATTTTGGCCTATCTTATTCATCCAGTATGCCGTCTTGGGAAAATGGGCGTGCAAAAATCCGTCGACACCCCACAAATTTGCGTTCTAGGCACCCCAAAAAATTTGCGTTCCTGCGCCTGCCCAAAAATTTGCGTTTTAGGCGACACCAAAAAAAAATTTGCGTTTTCCCGGGCAGTCTCTATGTACCATCAGTGAATAACTTGACCACAATAGGAATTTGTCTTAACCTACATCTTCAATGTCCGAGAAATACAGCGCCTGAGTCAGACACACTAACAAATAGTATAGTTCCTGCCCAAAAATTTGCGTTCCCTCGCCCCCAATTTTGGCCCATCTAATTCCTTCACGAAGCACACTTGCAGACATAATTATGGCCTATCTAATTCCTTCACATTTGCGTTTTCGTACCCCTAATTATGGCCTATCTAATTCCTTCACATTTGCGTTTCCGTCATTATATATACACTACTCCCGTCCTCTCATCACTCTTTCAAATATTTTGACTACGTGTACTGTCACACAAATTAGTATGTTATATGATGGACTGGTGAGACAATCACCTTTTGCTAGAGGGAAGATTACAGAAAGTTTCATGGTTTTTGGGATGTCAGAGGTGTCCCATGATTTCTGCCACAACATTTGTAGGGGTTTTGACAGAACCTGCTTACATTGTTTCAATAGAATATCTGGGATGTCGTATAGCCCGGATGAGTTATTGCTACCTATATCATCTATAGCTTCTATTATTTCAGCGATTTCAATACAAGATCCGTCAATGATATTCCCGAGCGAATCTTATAGTATTGCCGTGTAACCTAAATACTCGATTGGAATTTTCTTTCAACATTCACTTATTGCTTTGTTTTCACCAACCATTGACCCTACTCATCAATTAAAGGGCCAATTTTATTTTCGAAGGTAAAAAACTTGGTTGCGTAAGCAAACAAAAACTTCGAATTTTTCCTATTTTTTTCAATAGATTTCTTTTCATTTTCTCTTCCCTAGTGGTCATGTGAACCTCATATTCGTCGTTGTATTGAAACGATTGCTTTTTTTTCTGCGAATATGAGAGTTTCCTTCCTTGGTAAGCGCTCCTGTTTCATTGCTCGCTTTTTTATGAGCGTTTTTCCCTCTGATTAATACCTGTTTTTTTGGGGTATTTTTCTCCTGTATGGCACATGTTGTGAACACACCTGCAACAGTATATTATCAAAGCTATTTCTTGCTTTCTCCACACTGTTTGCATGAGCAATGAGTTGTTTCCAATCATTACTAAACAGTGGTTTGTGTTTATTTATCCAATTTATTTCAGCACTGAAAAAGTTTAACTGCCGGAAAGTCCTGTTCTTGGGAAAAATTACACCTTCATTGTTCCTGCTTACTACGACAGCATCTAGGCATATTTCCACCATATTATGGTTTGAAAGCACAGTTTTATTTATTTCTATATTATTAAGATACTCAAGTGAATTCACAAACACTAGATCTGATATATTTTTATTTCGTGTCGGCTTATCAACAATTTGTGTAAGAAGATGTTTATTGGCCAATTCAAATAGTTTTTTAGGATGATTTGTCACAGCTTTGGCATAACATTTGCCCATTATATAGCTGCCAGGTGCTGCAGTTTGATCATATTTAGCCATCTGTCAAATAGGAAATTAAAGTCCCTAGAGAGAGATTGTAAAATCAGCCTCATCAATATCTGACATATACGTATGTAGAATTTCAAGCGCATTTTGTAATTTTGTAATTATAATGGGTTTCAATTTTTGGATTTTAACAATGAGACACTCACAGTAATCATTGGAAATTTTTATCTCTTCACAGCCCCCAAGACCATCTTTCAAATAGATTGCAACGCCACAACATTTCCTATTAGTGCGATCACTTCTAAACAATGTGTCATTTTCAATACACAGCTCAGCTGATAAAACATTCTCATTTAGATGTGTCTCCGTCAGGCAAATAAAGAGTGAGTCACTCTCCGATAGAATGACTTTGATCAATTTTATTTTGCTATACACTGTCTGGTGTCATGAGGGCCTTGCAAATTTAAGAGGTGTCATCCTTTCAATGGTTTTTGATTTACCTCTGGGTTGGCGGCTCTCTCGTTAGTGGGAGCGTTGATTTGCAGGAGCAATTTAAAAGATTTTCCAGTGTTTTATTTTTTAAGGCGTTTATGCAACAATGCATCCAGGTTACAAAATATCTGACAAAAAAATGAATTTCTTATGTAAAATTTTTGTTAGCTGTAAACTGTGGTACAGTGATTTATGATAACACTGTATTATTGTGTTACAGAATACCCTCTCGTGTCTTGGGGAAATTGCCCCCAACTTGCCCATGTATCACATCGTGTGGGATCCAACCAGCCCCCTACATCCAAACGATCCAAGCCACTCCCAAACACTACCTAGAACATTTGTGTCCTCTGCTAAGAATTAACACAAGAATCTTTAGAGCATCTACGTAGATCAACGAAACAACCACTGGTAGTGGCTATGCATCCTTCGCAGAAGACTATCTCCAGCTCAAGACTCTTCAGCACATGCCAACGGATATCAACTTTTGGAGCGATCGGATGACGGGGATGGCATAAAATCCGATCTGAAGGTACACGGAGCTGAGTGGTAGAAGAAATGTAGACTGAAATACCAAGAAAAACTTTGATGAGCAAACTCAGAGACAATTAACTGCAGGACAACTAATAACATCTGCTGTGCACACACGATCTGCTCACAGTCGGTCAAGTCCACAAGAGTCACTTGTTTCTTTTGCAATGAACCTGCATCAAACAAACAATTGAAAACAACAAGTTGCCACTGTTCAGTAAGTCACCGGTCACGATTAGGTCAAATGAGAGGGCACTCACTACTCGCAGCAATTACAAGTGACTGTGGTCACTTTATATGATGTATGTCTCGTGTATGAGACAAACGTGGCTCGCCTTGCTCCATGTTTGTAGGAGTTCGCCTACGCTTGTCTTATTATGCAAGTGGCAGATGGTGTGCAAAAGTGGTATGAGAAGGTAACAGTCAATCCGTGCTGCTGATACTGTTGCGGTACTACTGGCTATGGCTCCATTCAGCAAGATAGCTTCTACTTAGCTGTGGATCAGCTTTGGTGTCGGCTCAAGCTTTCGGTACATACATGTTCACGAAATGGTTGTCAGACAGATCCAAACAGTGTCTAAATCTCCTAGTCGGGCCCATTTTCACACCGTGTGACACCGTATCTGCATTCACTGGCAGAAGGAAGAAGACTGCCTAGGAGACTTGGAGGTCTCTTCCAAGTGACTGAGACTTTCAACAAACTTCTATGCATGCCATGAGAGGTCAGTGAAGGATCCATGATGTTCCTAGAGGGATTTACTTTGCTGATGTACCACCGAACCAGTGGGGCACGAGTCTTGGGATCATTCCTCCAACCAGGCAGCACTCAAGCAACACATCACGCACACTTGCTACCAAACCAGCCGATGGAAACAGACATTGGTAATGGACCCAGAAATGCTGGAGTCATCTGACTGAGGCTGGACCATGGAAAAAACTGGGAGACAACCTCTTTGGACCACTCTTCCAGAGGCATCAAAATCATACCTTGAATGCAAGAAAGGACGCAATTGGCGCTGCAAGTGTGACAAACCTGCACCATGAGCACTACATTGTTCTTCTGTGCTGGCGACTGTTAACTATTCAGTGTTCTCAATAACATACTGGAGAAGGGTGGATCGTTATTTGAAATTGCCTTGACTTCAAGCATTCTTTAAAAATTTTGGGACCTCAATAGTATCAAAATAATTAGCTGGTATCCCCGAGTCAGTTGAGATTAACTCCTTAATTGCATTTCTTCGCCAGTTGGTTTCAAAACTGATCGCGTTGGAAATTTATATCGGGTAACCAGCGGCGGATCTTGGATATGACCTCTCACGGTCCACAGAGGTCAAACCTGATTATGCCCTATACAATAAAAATAAACATTTTGCAATTTACTAACATATTCGACATATCATGCTTTCTTCACAAAATGTTAAATTCTGCTAATTTGTGAACGTTTCCACTGCACTAGCACCCAGCCCCAGCCACTTCCAGATGGTGGGGCCACCGTCGGTGCTGCCGAAAGGATGGATGGCTTCCAAGTCCCAGACGACAGTGCAGTCGACGCGGGAGAAAGTTTCAATAACTTCTGAGTCCTGCAACTGATGGTTTAGGAGGTGGACTTGGCATTGTAGTCCGCAACTTATCAGCAAATCAACGTATAGGTCGGCTCCAAATGAAGATCCAGGAAGGTAGACGTTTTTGATGAGTCTGTGGGTAGCAGAATTTGGACTTGATAATAAATATATGCATGAAAGCTGTAGGAATCAGTTCAAGAAAAATACTAAAGAACTACTTGAAAACACTTAATGCAGTAGAATAAATATATGTCGATAGAGAAACAAGAATTAGTCGTAAGCTATTAGAGTATGAGTCTGATTTGCACTACCTGTAAACAAGCAAGAAGTGGAACTACGAATTATGTGAAATAACAAGTACGGTGTTTCACACATTAACCACAAAATTAACGGTAATTTACCCAATTATCTGAATAAAAACCCCTCCAAAAATCTATGATCAAATTTTCTTTGATTCTTGCTAGGATTAGACTCAACCAAAAAATACACCCAGCGGTAAAATGGCTGTTTCCTTCCTCACTGGCTAACGGCGCAGTAAAATTAGCAAAAGAAAGATCCCAATAGAAGAAGTAAAAAGTGAAATCGAATACTGTCAAGTTCGTGCAAGTTCATTCATAGTTTCTCTTACCAGTCGTTGCCAATCACTAACATAACGTTACCGTATAGATGCTTTGACCCATATCAAACGATAGCCTTCATTGCGTTCTTTTATTGTGAGACTATTGTTGTTCTACACATAACAGGTTTGAAGTATATGGAAATATCCGACCAAATACGAATATTTTCTTTGAAGTAGTATAAAGTGGCGCGAAAACCGCTTTCTTGAATTATTTTAAAGACGGGGGTAGGGCTCAATGCTGCAACCTTGACTCAAGCGCCCGCACGGGGGTTCGCGCAGAAACGGGGGGGGGGGGCGTAAGGTACCGGAACTGGTTTGGTGCGCAAGTCAGCTAACGGATGGGGGGG
>SDVV010020120.1:0-13386 GCA_016164225.1 Gammarus roeselii
AGATTGCTAACTGCCAGCAGTGGACGACTGAGGAATGAGATTGCTAACTGCTAGCAGTGAACGGCTGAGGAATGAGATTGCTAACTGCTAGCAGTGAACGACTGAGGAATGAGATCGCTAACTGCTAGCAGTGGACCACTGAGAAATGAGATCGCTAACTGCTAGCAGTGAACGACTGAGGAATGAGATTGCTAACTGCTAACAGTGAACGACTGAGGAATGAGATTGCTAACTGCCAGCAGTGGACGACTGAGGAATGAGATTGCTAACTGCTAGCAGTGAACGGCTGAGGAATGAGATTGCTAACTGCTAGCAGTGAATGACTGAGGAATGAGATTGCTAACTGCTAGCAGTGAACGGCTGAGGAATGAGATTGCTAACTGCTAGTAGTGGGCGACTGAAATATAGACTGCTAGCTGCTAGCAGTGAACGACGGAGAAATGAAATTGCTTACTGTTAGCAGTGGACGACTTAGGAATGAGATTCGTGCATACTTATTGTAAGGAACTCCAACGCAGTGATTGGAATTTACCCCTGAAATGTAATTAATATCTTAGCGTAATGTTTCTTAACTTCAGAAGTGATGAAAACTATCGAATATTTTTTATGGAAGTTTGAGGCAGATTGGACCTGCAACAATCATAGATTGGCCTTCCCGATAGATGTTACACATGAAGCATGAAAAGGGAATTGAAACTAACATAAAAATAAAGAACATGAAGAAGAAAATAATGATCGAAACGAATGTGCAAGCAATCCTGCTCAGGACCGTCTCTTCTGCTGTCAAATTGAAAGAACAACCCACGTTCTAATATGAAGAAAATTGTCGTTCTGTGAGTCACAAAAGTTACAGTGAAAAATACATAATGTTTATGTAATTATCATAAATTTAGCAAGCACGATGGAAGATAAATTACTCAAAATAGTCAGATAATACGATATTTTTAACCAGCTTAACCAGCTTTGTCGCGGAGAGAGCGATATTTCTCGCTTAGAGAGCGATGTTCCAAGCTTAGAGAGCGAGGTTCCACGATTAGAAAGTGATGTTTCTCGCTCAGATAGCGTTGTTTTTGTCGAGGAGAGAGCGGTGTTTCCCGTTTAGAGAGCGATGTTTCACACTTAGAGAGCGGTGTTTTGCGCTTAGAGAGCAATGTTTCACGCGTGGAGAGCATTGTTTAGCGCTTGGAGAGCGATGTTTAGCACTTGGAGAGCGATGTTTAGCGCTTGGAGAGCGATGTTTCGAGCTTGAAGAGCGATATTTCGCGCTTGGAAAGCGATGTTTCGCGCTTGGAGAGCATTGCTTAGCGCTTGGAGAGCGATGTTTCGCGCTCTGAGAGCATTGTTTAGCGCTTGGAGAGCGATGTTTAGCGCTTGGTGAGCAATGTTTCGCGCTTGGAGAGCATTGTTTAGCGCTCGGAGAGCGATGTTTCGCGCTTGGAGAGCGATGTTTCGCGCTTTGAGAGCATTGTTTAGCGCTTGGAGAGGGATGTTTAGCGCTTGGAGAGCATTGTTTAGCGATTGGAGAGGTATGTTTCGCGCTTGGAGAGCATTGTTTAGCCCTTGGAGAGCGATGTTTCGCGCTTGGAGAGCGATGTTTCGCGCTTGAAGAGCAAGGTTTCACGCTTGGAAAGCAATGTTTCGCGCTTGGAGAGCATTGTTTAGCGCTTGGAGAGCGATGTTTCGCGCTTGGAGAGCATTGTTTAGCACTTGGAGAGCAATGTTTAGCGCTTGGCGAGCGATGTTTAGCGCTTGGGGAGCCATGTTGCGCACTTGGAGAGCATAGTTTAGCGCTTAAAGAGCGATGTTTAGCGCTTGGAAAGCTATGTTTCGCGCTTGGAGAGCATTGCTTAGTACTTGGAGAGCGATGTTTAGCGCTTGGAGAGCGATGTTTAGCGCTTGGAGAGCGATGTTATGCGCTTGGAAAGCGATGTTTCGCGCTTGGAGAGCATTGTTTAGCGCTCGGAGAGCGATGTTTCGCGCTTGAAGAGCGATGTTTCGCGCTTTGAGAGCATTGTTTAGCGCTTGGAGAGCGATGTTTAGCGCTTGGTGAGCAATGTTTCGCGGTTGGAGAGCATTGTTTAGCAATTGGAGAGCGATGTTTAGAGCTTGGAGAGCGATGTTTAGAGCTTGGGGAGCGATATTTCGCGCTTGGAGAGCGATGTTTCGCGCTTGGAGAGCATTGTTTAGCGCTTGGAGAGCGATGTTACGCGCTTGGAGAGCATTGTTTAGCTCTGGAAAAGGGATGTTTAGCGCTTAGAGAGCATTGTTTAGCGCTTGGTGAGCAATGTTTCGCGCTTGGAGAGCATTGTTTAGCGCTTCTTCAAACGTTCCGACAATGGTTTTGCTCTGTCGAAGTTGAGAAGAGTGTAAATTGAAAAATAATTATCGAAATAATATGCTGAGCGAACCAAATAATTTTTGAAGTAATTATTCAAAGTGACCGGTAAATTTATGGCAACCGCTGATGATATGCAGCAGGAGTTTAAAAGATAACTATTCGGTTCGAAATAATAACAACAGTTCGGAATTCTTGAGTCATTTTTAGTATGATCAACGAGCTCTGGAACGCTTTGACGCCGAATTGTAGGCCAACAACACTTGGCCATTTGTTCAACAAGAAGACGAAATGGATCGAGAAGCCAAAAAATTCTGTGACGGTTGCAAAGAAAGAATTCCCGTCTATTTTCTGGCCAGTTTAACACGAGTGAAGATGAAGTTGCCCACAGCGCTGCCTGCCCACACCAACTGCAAGGCCGCACGGTGGCTGGCACGCTGCCTGCCCACACCAACTGCAAGGCCGCGCGGTGGCTGGCACGGTGCCTGCCCACACCAACAGCAAGGCCGCGCGGTGGCTGGCACGCCGCCTGTCCACACCAACTGCAAGGCCGCGCGGTGGCTGGCACGCTGCCTGCCCACACCAACAGCAAGGCCCGCCGGTGGCTGGCACGCTGCCTGCCCACACCAACAGCAAGGCCGCGCGGTGGCTGGCACGCTGCCTGTCCACACCAACTGCAAGGCCGCGCAGTGGCTGGCACGCTGCCTGCCACACCAACTGCAAGGCCGCGCGGGGGCTGGCACGCTGCCTGCCCATACGTACTGAAGGCCGCGCAGTGGCTGGCACGCTGCCTGCCCACACCAACTGCAAGGCCGCGCGGTGGCTGGCACGCTGTCGACCAGTTCAGACAATTCCCACACACCCAATATGAAATTTATTTGCCACTAGGCCGTGCATGGATTGTTAATTATCACCACCTTTTCCTCCCGGCAATAAATATTAATAGTACTCATCTATACCGCAGGCACAGGGAATATTGGTTCGCGGAGTCCAATACATGAACTTCACGTTACAGGCCAAACCGCGCGAAGGTTTCCCCTTTTTGACCTGAGGGGTCGATCAAATAGCTTGGTGAGGACATTTACTGATGTCTTAGGGTATTACTACGTTTAATAAATATTTTTCGATACATGTATAATTTTACGTTAAATTATGCTGAACAATTAATTATGATCATGATCGACGGAACACATTTATTAGGCAGGGTAAGTTATTACTCTACATGCAACACTTCAACTTAACCAAGACAACACACGGAGCACGACGAACCACTCTTTATCACAATTTCAGGGAACAGAACTGAACTGCCTCATTTAGCTCCTTTATACATACTAGGTATTTTCCGGAAATAACCTGCCTTTGCTTTAACCGGCAAGTGCTCTCCTGGCCCTTAGATACCGGATGCCTTGTAGTTGATGTCCAATTTAACCAAGCAGTTCAATCGACCTCTCACCGACTTAGATTATGAGGTAATGCATACGGAGTCGAGCCGTAAGCACTCGTTTAATACTACCACAAAAATAAACTATCAATGTTACACGTGTTATACGTGCAATACTACAATCAAAATACTACATCTTTATTAACACATGCACGATGTAGGGATATTATCTAATTAGTTATCTAATTGGTACAGGAAATGATCCTGCGAAGATGGCTTAAGAATGCGACCGTCTGTTGCTCTTTCGAATCAGCCAGGCAATTAGCGATGCATAAAGCGTCTGCATTTCGAGACAAACAACCTTATTCACGTCCCGCTACCGACTTGCCAGGTACACACAGCACGTCTGTCGACTTCCGTTGACTTCCATTCATTCCTGGCCTGACTGACTTACTTCACATCAATACACCCCCCCTTCCGCTGAAGTTTCTTCACTTCACGAAAGGGGAGAAATTTCCCTTTAATCTCACATATGCATCATTCACATCCCATAACTTTCCCCACGCTTGCGCACTGCTTTATTCCCTCTCGCTATGATCTATGTTGCGTTGGTTATCGAAGGAGCTTGGCTTCATCGTGATACTAATCATAGGATCATAATTTTTCCAATCCATGTACGTCTGGATAGAAAAGCCCTTGCACAGCTTATGTTACCACTGACATTTAGACATGTTTCCATGTTTTACTCCGTCAATATTCGGCACGGCAAATTTTTCGTATCACGATGCATCTTGTCTAAAAAGCATGCGATGGCACTGACATTTCAGATCAACGGCTGCCAGGGCAACTTTTACTGTTGATGCCTCGATTTGATTGCGGCATCTGGAAATGATTTATCAGTACGGGAGTTGACAGATGTCGTCGGTGTTTCCCCAGTAATGTTTCGTTTAGAATATTTACCAGTACGGAAGGTCCCTAACTCGATCAATGCCAGGGTTTCCCCGATGATATTTCGTTTACCTTCCTTCACCGGCGCCTTGAAAGTGCATTTGCTCATGACCTCAGTGTTCACAAAGGGGCGTACTCATATTATGAGATTTTCATGCCACAAAATCCGAAAGGGAGAAATTTTCTTCGAAGGGTCATATATATACATCCTGCGCATCTCATAATTTTCCCCACACTTGTGAACTGCCTCCTTCCTTCTTGCTAAGTTCTATGGTGCGTTTGGTTCTCGAGGGAAGCTAGGCTACGTCCTGACACTAATCAAAGGACCATAAACTATCCACTCCATGTACGTCTGGGTGAGAAAGTCCTTGCATAGCTTTCGTTAGCTCTGACGTTTTGACATGTTTCCATGTTTAATGCGCCAATATTCGGTACGGCTGATGCAGGTACCCCTGACCAATTTGCTATAGCAAATTTCCCGTGTCATGACTCATCTTATCGAAATGCAGGCAAATGGCACTGCCATTTCAGATCAACGGTTGTTTAAACAACTTTTACTGTCTTCGCTTTGCTTATTTTACGACGTTTCGAACATTGCTAGTACGGAAGTTCACGGATTTCGATCTGTGTTTCCCCAGCAAGATGTTTCATTTGCCTACTCTCACCGTTGCATTAATATTTCCCAGCTCATGAGTTTTAGTGTTCACAAGGTTGCGTACTCATGTTATGAGTTGGCGTCTCGCCTGCGCTGGTATCTTAAATTTACAATTATCTCATGACTAAATACGTTTATACATGGTATGACCCTACGCTTTCTTACATGACGATTTCCGTAGCTCAACGTACCCTAATGCCTAAATTTGCTGTTACACACATTATCTACATTTGGAAAGTTTGGAGGACTGGCTTCCGTTCATACGTGTATTGTTTTTTGTGTTTTTGTTAGTCGCTTTCCTCTTTCCCTTTATGGTCACTCTGCAGTGGATTTTACCTACGCCTCAGGTTATATCTCACTGCAGTTTCGTTGCTGCTTTTTTGCTGCTCCCTCGGTTGTTCTGCTTCGTACCCTTCGTTAGTTGAGCTGTCGTCCAGTTTGTCCGTCTCCTTTTCGTTTAGTTGGTGGGGAAAAGGGTCGTTTCTCTTTTGAGCGTACTTGCATCGATGAAGCTGCACGTATTGCTTTTGAGACTTTTTGTACAGATGCTTAATGCGCGCGTTCGTTCGCGTTAATTCCAGCACGCGGTAGGGTCCGGTATGTTTCGGAGGCTATTGATTGTTATGATCTGCATCCTGTCTCTCATTTCGTAAGAACACTAACATCCCCGGTTGCAACTTTTCGCTGTTGATGACTTTGTCTCGCCTTTTGGCAATCCTTGTGTGCGCCTTCTTGATTAGTCCTCTGACCACCTTAAACGCTGAATAGATGCACGCCGTCATTTCTGCTGCGTAATTCTCCCCCATGGTATAATCGATCCTTGGAGGGGTAAACAAGTTGCTGAATGGCATGTACGCGTCGCGGCCAAAGAATAGGTAGAAAAGGTGTGTTTTCCAAAACCGTGTGATACGCGGTATTCATGGCCAGTGTGGCGTATGGGAGGTTCTTTTCCCATGACATTTGGTCGTTCGAAGCCATTTGCGATAGGATGTTTTTCAGGGTGCGATGTGCCACTTCGACAGCTCCGTTCCCTTGAGGGTTAAATGCTGTCGTGATTCGACTTATGGTTCCGAGTCTCTTGTACACATCCTGAAATAGTGCGGACGTCACCTCAGTCCCTCGGTCTGAAACCTAGTTCTCGATGGCCCCGTATGTGGTCACAAATTCCAGAAGCCTTTCTGTCACCACCTGCGTTGATTTACTGCGCAGGGGATACGTCACCAGATATTTCGTTAGGTGATCTACCATCGTTAAAACGTAGCAGTAACCCTCGTGACTTACTAGTAGCTTTGTTAGGTCCGCACCCAAGTGTTCCGGAGGTCTTGTTATTTCGGGGAACTCACCCATCGGTGGAATAATCCTGCCGTGAGGCTTGCGTCGCTGACATACCAAACACGTTTTTATATATTCGTTTATATCAGCGATCATGTTCAGACAGTAATATTGACCGCATGCGCGTTTCCATGTGCGCAGGTTACCTTGATGTCCTCCTATCTCGGAGTCGTGCACCATGGTTAAGGCATATTTCTTTAGTGATCCAGGAATGACGATTGTTACGTATGTTCTGTGCGGTTTCCTCATGACCACTCGCTTTTTGAGTGAACCATCTTCAACGAAAAAATCCGAGTTGGTCGCCCATTTGAGGATGTCTTCGTCTACCTCCCCGCCGAGGAACCTTCGAATCGGACCCCACGTGTCGTCTTGATCTTGTTCGGCGATAACGTTGTCTCTTGTCAGCTTTTCCTGAGCGGTGGTGATGCTGACTTCTTCGACTTCGCCTTCTTCGGTGGTGACAAAAACTTCCTCGCTTTCTCCGCTGTTATCCTCTTCCGGGTCGGGGTTTCGAGACAGAGCATCAGATACATGGTGTAGGCGGCCCTCCTTGTATTCCACCTCATAATCGTATTGGCGTAGGCACAAGGCCCCCCGTGCCAGACGATTATTGTTACTGTTCTTATACGAAAAAATGCTTCGGAGTGCCGTGTGATCCGTTTTCACCTTGAACTTACGCTCGGCCTAGTACGGATGAAAGTGTCTCACGCTGTCGACCACCGCAAGCGCTTCTAATTTGGTGACTGCGTACCTCCCTTCTGCGCCTTTTAGCTTGCGTGAGTAATACGCTATAGGGAACTCTACTCCGTCATGCTTTTGATTGAGGACTGCTGCAATGGCCACCTGTGATGCGTCTGTATGCAATAAGAAGTCCTTGGTGTAGTCTGGAGCACGCTACACTGGGGTATTAGTCATTTTGTCCTTTAGTGTTAAAAAGGCTTCCTCCTGGTCTTCCGTCCACACGAACTTGGTATTTTTCTTGGTCAGGTGGGTTAATGGTGCTGCTGTTTCCGATAAATTTGGAATAAACCGGCCGTAGAACCCTACCATTCCTAGAAATTGCTTGATTTTCCTTGCAGTAGTTGGTCTAGGGTATTTCTGCATGTATTTGATGTTGGTTTTGGTTGGCCAGGCCCCGTCTCGATCAATTATGTGCCCTAGGAATTTTACTTGGGTTTTAAGGAAAACACATTTTTTTAAATCCGATTTCCATTCCTGCATGTTGAAAGCCCTTCAAAATCTCCTCTAAGCGTTCGAGGTGTTCCTCCACAGTTTTTGCGTACACACAGATGTCGTCTTGAAAGGCCATCGCGTAGTTTCTCAGACCGAGATGTCACTTCAAGATGGCGCACGTCGTTCTTTGGTACCTAAAGCCGCTTCTCGACGCTCCCATCGGCATTCGTAAGTATTCGTAATGTCCCGACTAGGCTTCGAACGCAGTGTAGTTGCGGCTCTCTCTTCTCAATGGGACTTGGTGCAATGCTGACGCACTGTCAATTATGCTATAAATAGCATGTCCTCCCATTTGCTCCACTGAGTTTATTATGTTAGGAATAGTGAACTTTTCCTTCACTGAAACAGCGTTCAAATGGCGGTAATCGATTACGATCCTTGCCGAGCCGTCCGGTTTTTCTACGATTACAACGGGAGCACTCCAGGGTGACGTTGATTCCTGGATTATCCCGGCTTTGACCATTTTCACGACATATTCTTCGAGTATTTGCTTATGCGCGAATGGCAAGCGCAATTGCTTCACGTTTATCGGGGTCTTGTTCGTTACTCGGATGTGGTGCTCGTAGTCTACTAGATGCCCGTAATCTGTGTCCGAAGCAGTAATTGTGCTCTTATATTTCCACTATAATTTCTTCAGCTTGTCGCCGGTGTCCGGGTTTAGGTTGCTGACATCCACGTTGTCGATTTGCATGGCGATGGCGGCGTCTTTGTCGTCTTCTTCATTGGAGTGCTCCTCGATATTTTCGCTATCGTTGCAAAAGAGAACATTTTCGTCTTCCTCTTCTTCGTGGAGTCCATGTATCCTTGCCATCCTGGTCCCTCCTCGCAATTTAAGTGGACGATCGTCAAAGTTGGCATATACTATGTGCACGCAATGATCCTTGACCACGCCCACCGTACTTGCCGCAGCTCCGTCGTATCTCGTGAATGGCACCGCTATTACCGTTTGTCCTTCCAAGGAAGCGGGGGCTTGCAATCGGATAACAATTGCAGTGCCAGGGGGCACGCGCGTGTCGATGGGCACTCTACCGATGAACTTGGTGATTGGTCTCTCGCTGATGGTCATAGTACTTTTGGCATCAACGTTTTTGTTTGTGAAGGGATGCAAATTGCCGGCGATTACGACTCCCTTCCTTTGATAATCGATGGTGGCATGCAGTTTTCCCATTAAATCGGAGCCCAATAACAAATATCCGGAGAATCTGCTAGTATTGATTTTGTATGCGTAGCCTTTCACATCACCTTCGGGGGTTGATACGCATATTCTTATTTTTCTTCCATTTTTCTTCCGAGAGTCCGTCAAGGTTTTGATCCCTTTTTCGCAAGGCTCGATGATGCTTCCTCGCTTGACTAACTCGTTGGCGGAACTTGCCTTTATAATGGTCAAACTTAATCCAGAGTCTATTAATACGCGCATATTATTTCCATTGATATTCAAAATCTTCTTTGGTGCCCTACCTATTCCTAACGCGCGCTTGTATGGGGTAGGGTTCGCTAGTATTTTTCCCCATGGGTAGGACATTGCCTTGCCATTTGGCCTTCACCATCACAATTGAAGCACTTGATGGTAGCCCCACTGGGTCTGGAAGGACGATAGGGGCTGAGGCGCGGGGCGGTTCGATAACCACTGATGGGACGGGACTGTGTTGGTGGCGCGTGGCCTCTTCCTGGTGGCGGTATCGTGGTCGCAAGTAAGATCGCGAGTCTGGTTGGAGGGGGCACGCCCAGGTCTTGGGCAACAATTACTTGCCGTTTCGCGGACGCTGGGTACGGTTGTTGGGTCGGCACGGTAACTTGAGGAGGGGCCAGCGTACAATCTCCGTTGGCTTCCTGAGACATGTCTGCGTAATCGTGAAAAATTCTGTTGCGGCCGCTACGCCGAACGTTCTAGTGCTGCTCCACGTGCATAACGCTTTGCCGTGTTTCTAATGTCACCGTTTCTTCATTTTTCCCCGCTGGTGTGGGGTCTCGACTGGATCTGCTATCGATGGGTCGTAATCTAGATATTGCCTCGTTTTCGGCGCGGCATGATTCCACCATCAGTTCTCCAATGGTCAATGGTTTGAAGGAGTGCTTAAAACAGCTGGATAAACGCTCGTTCAATCGAGGAATCAATATCGCGATGAGGACCTCGTCGTGGTGGTTTCCATGCTCCGTCCTAAACGTTTTTGCTTGCTCCTTGATATATTCGTGCGCCGTTTGTCCCTTACGCTGCCTGCTTTCATTCACGTCCGCGACAGCGGCGGTAAAGTGCTTCTTACCCGATTCGTCCCGGAGGAACTTGATCATTCCACCGCGTCGGTAAAGCTCGTGAATGCGAATTCGATGAATTTTACTTCTGCCTCCCCGCTAAGTGAAGCTTACATAAGGCGCAGCCTATCGTATTCGTTCCCGAGCAAGGCTGTTATGTTGGTGAGCTGCTCAACATATGCGCTACAGTCCTTCTTGCCATCGCCTACGGCCTTAATTCGATCGGCACAGATATAGATGTCTACCATCGTCATATGGGGGAGTGCGGCGATTGACATGGAGGGGGTTTGGACGCTGGCCGATGTTGATGTCGACCAGGGATAGTCGGGCCGTCGGGGTTGGATCGACTCGACCTCGTCTGCCGGTGTCAAATCCCTTATCTCGTTGGCCACGGACTGAGCTGCAACATACCGGGTAGTGCGCATGGGAAGGGTCGGTATGAGGTTAATGTCCTGCATAAACCAATGGGCCCCCTCTCATTTTCGATCGGCTGCGTGGTCACCAACTCAGTGAGTGCGGTGGTACATGGGGTAGGGTTGGCCCTAGAAGGCGGGGGTGACGCAAGTCATTACCCAACATCCTGTGTCGGTACCAGGTACAGCGCGGATTGAACTGCCGTGGCTTGCCTGACTGGTGCGGTTTGCCTCGGGGGCAACAACCATGGGTTTTGGGGGGTGTGACTAATTAAGGCATGAGGCTGCGCCACATTCAGCAGGATGGCGGGTGTCAAGGATTGACGGGCGGACGTCTCTTCTTCCGGGGTACTTAGCGTCGCGGGTGCTAGCGTAACTGATGCTGCGCCAACCGATTTCGCATTCTGCCTCGTGCTGGCTCGCGTGCCCACTTTCTTCCCAGGAGCCGTTTTTACGATCACACAGTTTCGAAATCTATCAACCAACACCGTGCAGTGCTATTGCGTGCAAAATCCCGTTCGCCGCGACGATGCCTCTATGCATCACTCACATGCACACTCTTCACACACAAACGCTTTGGGGCTCGCCAACACACATTCCCGTTAGACACTGCGCGCGGTGATATGCGTGTACCGGCCAAATACTCAGTCTATCCCCCAATATCATTTTTTTTGCAAAATTTAACATAAAGATGCCGGTCATGTACGCTGCTAAAAATCAGAAATAATATAAGCACAAACTCAGAAATAATTGGTTCTGAATAAGCAAGATAAGGCTCGCCAAAATACAAAAAACATGCGGTAATTATGTGAACAGACCCATTATCTAAAACACATCATAAAATGTAAATAATTTAAAGCAAGAAAATAAGTTTCACACAAAATAGTACATCAACACCTCACAGCCAATGTACACAAAATAAGAATTTCAAATGAGAAAAATAAGATCCGTACTTAAATAAACAGACATTAACACCTCATAGTCATAAAGGCATAAAAACAAAATTGAAAATTTATATAAGAGAAATAAGATCCACACAATAACATGCACTGCAGTTAGTTAAAACTTCCATAATTTATGCTGCAATATATGCGAACTAGACCAAATAATATGAAACCTGTCCCACAAATGAGACCAGAAAAATGAACCATGAAAAATATTGTCACATAATAAGCCACTGAATTTTCATCGTCACATTCAGTATAGACAAAAATCAAGAATTTAAATTGAAACTTAAGTTTCACCCAGACACAACACATAGAAATTTGGAGATGTCACGTTGGATATGTCACGCTGGATTTCACGTGAACATAAACATATTGAAAATAAAAATAAAATTATGCAAATAAGGAAAAATTCACTTTGAGTCACGTTATCATACGCCGTTACGCGAGTAGAAAAGGACCGGTTTGGAACAGCTAATCGGCTCCTGACCTGGTACTCAGAAGGGTCTTAACGCTGACATGAGCACGCGGGATTTAAACAAACATGTCTCCCAACTGTACAGCAGCTCTGAAAACAAATTCCCATACAGGCTACCCCCCGGACATAATAGGAACGTCTGAACTTGGTCACTAGCCATAGCCTTCCACCCACGAAAGGAACTTATTGTTGATACGGGCATGAAAGAGATGAGTGACACGGGTCAAGTATAATTACAATACATTCCCAAATATACCCGCGTCACACACCCAATCATGACCCAATCACACACCCAATCATGACTACTTGTGGGGTTTCTACCTAAAATACAAATGCAATTTAAACAGTATAAGAAAGCAATGTACATTTTTGTCAATGCCGACCAGTTCAAACAATTCCCACACACCCAATATGAAATTTATTTGCCACTAGGCCGTGCATGGATTGTTAATTATCACCGCCTTTTTATTCCGGCATTAAATATAAATAGTACTCATCTATACCGCAGACACAGGGAATATTGGTTCGCGGAGTCCAATACATGAAATTCGCGTTACAGGCCAAACCGCGCGGAGGTTTTCCCTCTCTTGGGCCTGAGGGGTCGATCAATAGCTTGGTGAGGACATTTACGTATGCCTCAGGGACTTACTGCGTTTAATAAACAATTTTCGATGCATGTATAATTTTACGTTAAACTATGCTGAACAATTAATCATGATCATGATTGACAAAACACATTTATTAGGCAAGGCAAGTTGGTACTTTACATACAACACTTCAATTTGATCAAGATAATACACGAAGCACGACGAACCACTCTTTATCACGATCTCAGGGCACAGAACTGAACTGCCTCATTTGGCTCCTCTATATATACTAGGTATTTTCCGGAAACACCCTGCCTTTGCTTCAACCGGCAAGTGCTCTCTTGGCTCTTCGATACCGGATGCCTTGTAGTTGGTGTCCAATTTAACCAAACAGTTCAATCAACCTCTCACCGACTTAGATTATGAGGTAATGCACACAGAGTCGAGCCGTAAGCACTCATTTAAAACTACCACAAAATTACACCATCAATGTTACACGTGTTATACGTGCAATACTACAATCAAAATACTACATCTTAATTAACACATGCACAATGTAGGGATATTATCTAATTAGTTATCTAATTACATTCCGCCTCCCGGGTTGGGACAGGAAATGATCCTTCGAAGATGACTTAGGAATGCGACCGTCTGCTGCTCTTTCGAATCAGCCGGGCAATTAGCAATGCATAAAGCGTCTGCATTTCGTAACAAACAACCATATTTTCTTCCCGCTGCCGACTTGCCGGCTACACACAGCACGTCTGTCGACTTCCGTTGACTTCCATTCATTCCTGGCCTGACTGACTTACTTCATATCATAAATATAT